>KZ308272.1:720794-804996 GCA_000376725.2 Ladona fulva
TAAATACTCAATTTACTCAATATATTTCGTATTTAATTTTTTCATTCGTTTTATTTTGTTGAATACTATTAGATCGATAGGTCAGGAAATCGGAAATTCTCCCAGGCATCCCATAATCCTTTCCTCCCCATTTTATCTATATTTTAAAATTTCAGTCACATTCACTCTCCCCTCTTTAATGCCCCATTTCATACGTCTGCAGTGAAAATCGGATCGTCTGGACAACTTCAGCTTTCGTCTTGTTTTCCCTTTTCGGTGTTCATTGTTTTTCCCCGTTCCTTCCCCCTCTCCTTCGCGGTGAATCACATCGGAGGAATCCCGCAAAAACGAGATTGTTCCGAAGCAGCGAGGATTTGTCCTGCAGACGGATGGTTTAAAATCGCATCTTTTTTTCCTTTTATCATTCTCTCCTCATTTTGGAAATGGATTGGAGAAAGTTGGTCCGCCCCGATTTTTTCCTTCGTCCCCCCAGTGGAGTTCTTTCCTTTTCGATAAATTTGGACGTTGCTATAAGACTGGCGAGGCTCTTCATCTTTCCCACGTATGAGATTGGATCGCCCTTCTTTAAGAGCTGAGATATTTTATATTAAGAGTGAATAAGGCTGTGAGTTGAGGCTGTTTAGGACGAATTATTTCGATAAATTTGGACGTTGCTATTGGACTGGCGAGGTTCTACATCGTTCCCAGGTATGAGATTTGATTGCCCTTTTTTAAAAGCTAGAGTGAATAAGACTGGCAGCTAATGCTGTTTAGGAGAATCGACCACTTTAATATTGTTTGAACTCCTATCTGTATCATGGTTTGTTCTTCTTGTAGCATTCTGGCTCAGTGAGGAAAGTAATGGCAAACTACCTCACTCCTCATATTGCCAAGTAAGCCTCATTCCCCTCTCCTAGCTTTTCGTAGCTGATGTTAGAGGGGATGAGGTCACAACCGGCCTCCGGGCTGAATACTTTACAGACTAAAGCTGTTTAAGCGAAGCTAAATGCACAGTGAGGCTCCTCTTTCACTTCATACGAATTTAATTCACCTTGTAATATTCCTTGCTCATCGTCATAATTTATCAGAAGTCAACCTTTGCTTCATCAATTTAAAAATTGCGTTTACTCTCTGAATTCCATTTTTAGTTTCGTTTAAGAGTGATAATCTTGGTTATTTTGCGAAATATCTACTTTCTTATGCAGTCAAATCATTACTTCTGTACTTAACAAAAATTTTAGAAAATCTTTCATTCGTGCAGAGAGTAGGAAGTGCATTCTTAGTACTTAAATAATTGAAACTATTCTTTGTGAGATGTTATTTAAAATTTGATTTTTCATCGCATGAAATAACCGATAGTTTGTCTCAGAATAGGTATTCCTTGGATCGCATTAAATAAGAGCTCCCTTTATGGAACACTACGAATAGTGTTACTCGTCTAGTCTATATACTTTACTTATGTTGACTTTTTCCACTTATAGCATTCTGGCTCGTTGAGGAATTTCATGGGAAAACAACCTCACTCCTCATCTAGTTTAGTATGCCTCAATACCATCTTAATTGCTAATGATGGAGGGGATGAGGTTCCAATTGGCCTGAGTAATGTACTGAAAATTTTTCCGTGAAAATATCGCTTATCAAACCCAATATTGCATCGTAATATTTTGAGTTGCATTTACCATTATGTATCATCAGGTATTGCTGATAAAAATTCTTACAAAAATACTTTCATATGAAATCGTATCGGGTCTTAAAAATCTGTCGTCCTTTTTGCTTGTGCAGACCTATTCAGAAACGTCAATTGTCGACAATTTTGTGAATGTCATCCCGCGATGCTGGAAGCTCCCATTGAGAGGATATCTCTCCGCTTTCATTGAAAATTCGGGCGCCGATATTTTTTAAAATCTGCATTCGAGACATTTCATGCACTCCGCCTCGGGCGTCTGAGGTTTCGAGCTTTTCGGAATGCTTCGCTTTCCGTTTCCTCCCCCAGAGGCCTCCACATTTCATCCTTTGCCAACTTCTGCGGCAGAACTAAGGCCAGCGAAGGAAGCGCTCAAACGACTTCCTCCTTGGAAAAGTTCTATTTCTCTTCGTTTTGTGGTATTTCGAAAGGGTGCACATACTTTCATGTTACCGGCTTTTTTATTCCATGAATATGTCGGTCCCGAATAAAAGGCGTATTTCAAAATGCTGGCTTTCTAATCGCGAAAATTTTCGGACGATTTAATCGTAAGGAACGAAAAAGACGCCGCTATACTCGGTGATTGATTCGTGACCACTAATGCTGGAGATTCTACAAAAGTGTTTGCCTGAAAAGAAAAATTGTCGTTCCTCTGATTGATTCGATTTTTCTACGAATGATATTTTTCATCGAAGCTTTCAGAGACGTGATTTTAATATTTTTTATCCTTTTGCGAATGAGTTTATATTCCGGGGAGTTTCTCATTGTGCACTAATCTCCCGATTATACGTGGGCGGATTATCCGGCTTTGTGATGATTTCATAGAGTTATAGTTAAGATTAATAATCTTCGCTTTAACTTTCCTAAAGAATTCAAACTCAAATATACAGGTATTTTCGCGGTCTAATAAAATCAGGGATTACGTAAAACCTTGACTATGGAGTAGTGGGTATTTAGATATATAGAAACATTATCGCTACTAAAAAGATCCGCGGACGGGTGAAGAAAGATCTAATGAGTCTATGAAACATTCGAAAAAAGGACTGTGCGCGTAAATAATAATATTTTTTTTATTTACGTGCAATATGCTCATTATAAGAAATAAATGTGTAAATTTGGATTGTCCACGTTTTCTGATTATTTTTCCCATCACTACCCCGGATAATCGAGTGTTCTCTTTACTTCGAACATTTTTATGCTCTCTTGGGAAGCTTTGGAATCGAATTAATTTCTAATTCACCATAAGTATCGAATACTTATTCCCGGCTTTCACATTGTCTATTGCTTTTGCTCCAAATTGTATCTCTCTCTCTCCCTGCACAGACGCTGTGGAAATCTGTTTGCAAACACTGAATGTGGTTTCAGAAAGATGAACACTATTTTCATGTTTTGAGTCATTCTCCATTAGTGTGTATTTCAGGAAGTTCATTCCAGTGGCTCGTAAACCCTTGTTTTAGTGCCATGCGGGAACGAATATGTTCTCGTGACGCCGGATAACACGTTTTCTCATCATAGGAAGTCCCCAGAATACTATTTTTGTAGCCCCATACGTTCCGGGTTCTCGCACAGCTAATTCTTCCATCGCAGTCTTTTTAAGCCTTTAACCCATAAGGGATATGAGTTTCTTACTGCCACTTGTAGGAATTTCTCTATAAATAAATTCCAGAGACACATTTGGCCGTAAGTACGAGGGATTTGAAGGTTAAGTAGTCGGAGATGAGAGATATGTCGTTCTTAGAGTGGTCATACCGTGAAAAAAATTAGTTCGCGCTCGCTTGAGAAAATGCTTGTGAATGAAGTGATTATTGCTTGCAAAATGCCAAGGAAAATTCGAGCGTAGACAAGACGGAGTTTGTTTGTGTAATTTTTAGTGTCAACGCGGTGGCTAAAAATATCTCAGTGTCAACAGAGGCTTTAATTTTAACCCTGAACTTTTCAGATTCGGACTACCAATGGATTCGCCGGTTTGGTTCCTGATTTAATTATGCTTGGATTCACGCTCAAGAGAAAATGCGAATCAACTTTCTTTGCCTCCATAAATACATTTATAATCTCATTGAATCAGTGGAGGATTTTCTAATAATATTTATTGCTCTAATATAGATTAGGTAGATTTTCCAGTTTTGGCCGAACCCATTTCTCGTAGATTTTTTCACTTACGTTTATTTTTCAGGTTGAGTGTTAGAGTAACTTTCAGAAACTCGTCCTTTAATTTTTTAAGTATTAATCAATTCTGGCGATATTCGGTGGAACTTATCCATAATTAGTTCAAATAAAATACAATCTGACTCCGTCCACAGAAAGTGGACATTTCCTGACTTCTGTGGAAGAAGTCCGGTTGTTTTCTTTGAACTAATTTTTAAGTATTTTTGGCATACTTTCCTTAGAATTATAAGATATTTAGATATTTATAACGTTAAAAACTTGGAGTTAACATCACGATAAAATGATCAACTTATCTCTCTAAAATCTAGATTATTTAGTCATTATAAAAAGGAAATATTTAACTCATAACGAGTTGATCAGTAACATTAGTTTGTCTTCCAAGGAGTTTGTGTAAATGTTTCCCTTCACAGAGGAATTCTATCATTGAAAAAATCGTATTAGAATCTTTAGAGAAGGAAATCAGGAGATATATTACTATTCGTCTCGATTTCATTAGGTAATCGCCATATTTGCCTCAAATTTTAGTTATAGGAATGAGGTAACGGCTTAGTCATTCTAAAATGTGCCGGATAGCCAAGTGGCAACGCGTTCGACTTCGGTGAATGCGGTCCCGGGTTCTATACCGAGTGGGAGCCTACGTGCGAAATGACCTCAGCTGTCAAAGCATTATTTACAATACTACTGTTAGTGCTTGTAAAATGTGGCGGATGTCTCAAAAGTTTTTGAATTAACACATAAGCTGAGAGAAACGGCATTCCAGATACATCTCCACTCGTATTATATTATTGTAAAACTAATGAATATTTTGCGCAAATCATTGGCTCTTTTCCTAATGCGAGAAG
This sequence comes from Ladona fulva, assembly GCA_000376725.2. Lineage (NCBI taxonomy): Eukaryota > Metazoa > Arthropoda > Insecta > Odonata > Libellulidae > Ladona > Ladona fulva. The sequence continues at coordinate 725,466 of KZ308272.1, forward strand.
TCGGAATCGCTCCATCACGGTTGTCACTGCTAATGTAAAAAACGGGCCCTTCGGCTCATCTAATTGCAGGCAGCAATTGCTACTCCTCATCCTCCCTTAGATGAATAACAGACCGACTGCGACCATAATCGCCATCAGACCTCTTAGATCTTGCTGAGGACATTTTCATGCAAAAACCCCGGCATCCCTTTAGCGAAACCAGTCTTTTCAGGTACCTGCGGTGATTAAAGATGCGTTGGTGGGTACAGAGCCCATTCTGCCGCTTTGTCCACTTCCATTGTCATCGCCACCCGGCACACGTCCACCGCCGCTTCGCGAAGTTGAAGAACGGCTGCTCTTCCCATGGCGCTGGGACACGCCGACTGCCTTTTTAGAGGCCTCTGCAGACGCGATCTTCTTCAGATCGAATTCCTGTACGAGTGTTGAGACATTGAAAGCTGAAATAAAAACGGCGACCTTGGGAGTGAACTTAGATCTTCCTCTCCAAAATAGGAGATGTCGAAGATGTCTCGGTAGGGAATCGCAGGGCCGATCGCTGGAATTTGTAATGCGCGGATTTGTCGGCGTTTAATTCCCGTGTCCGACGCCTGGTCAGCGGAAACTGATCTAGGGAAATGTTCATGTTTATGTGACACACTTTTCGACCTTTACACCTCTTGTGTGGGCGGTTCTTAATTTGCGGTGGTTTGCGGATTTTGATTCCCGCGATGTCCACGTGTTTTTTCAGCATTCGTATCTTAGGAAGTATAACTAAATTTTTCTACTGTGTATTTGGGCGGAAAATAAACTGCTTTTAGATGGGAGACTTATGTTTAAACCCGTTCGTGCTTACACCAGTGAATCAGTCGTTACCAAATTCGGCTAAGTCGAATGTAATTAAGAATTGGACGATTTTATTTTTAATCTTTGGTTATTTTTACCATATTATTTGCATTTTTCAATTATTATGCTGTATTACTCTCCGCCACTAATTAACACTACGTAATTACTTAATCCTACGGCATACTTACGTAATATGTTGCGCTAATAGATTCTGCTACTATATATACAATGCTTTTACATATACTTGTAGATTATGATGCTATATGTACAAAACTTTTACATACTATGCTACTACGCACATTATTGCTTTATTCTATTCTGCTAATATTTGCTCACCTACTTACAGCTATATAACCTTCATGCGCATTCCTGTGTTTCATGTAAATTATCATTTCTAGTTTTTTTATATTTTTTACCCACTGTCCTACACTGTTCCTACACCTACCGGGAGTGTAGTATTTACCAACAGTATTTATAATAGTCTTCATCCGATTATGTCGCTCTTTCTCAGTCCTTAATATCCAAGGCCTCATATGCTCCCCCTTGATATGCCTCTTTGTATCTTTCTCTGCAGTCTTTTTTTGCTTCTTTACCCATCACTCATTCTTGTATTGCCTCGCTGCAGCATACGCATTGCGGAAATAATAAAATCCTTCCTATGTTCCAGTTAAAGTCGCCACTATTCCAATACGCTTTCTTTCGTCAGTCGCCCTCAAGTATTTTTTTTATTCTGTTATCATTGCATGTTTCAACAATTTCTCATGGCACTGCGTTAATATTTCTTTCTCATATAATATACACTTATGTGTTGTCCACTATTGTTTTATATAATATCATTTCGTATGCGATTTCCCGCGGTGAATAATACCTTCTGTTATATATAAACCACTGGTGTTTGACGTTAAAATATTTTTATCTAAAAACGAAAATATATTTCCGTTCTTTCTTTCGTTATNACTGGTGCTTGACGTTAAAATATTTTTATCTAAAAACGAAAATATATTTCCGTTCTTTCTTTCGTTATAAACTTCTTCGCCCTTTCGGCATTCACCGTAGATTTTATTTTTCCTGAATATTATCGTAAATGTTGGATTATATTATGCATGTTCTTTTTTCAAAACAAACTGTGTATCAATGGCTCTCTAACTATTGCATTTTGAGCCGTTTATTGTCCTTTAGATAGTGAGCCAAGTTTATTTGCTTCCTGAGTAATTGGTGGACGACTATAGCCCAACATTAATAATAATTATGATTAACTGACCATTAAATTATCGATCATCAAAGTCGAATCGATCAAATCCATGCTTACTAGGGGTGTCTTGTGCGTGACTCATTTCATTTCCCTCTTCGAGATGGAGTTAAATCAAAAACCCTCTAAATCAGTAGCAGGTGTATCCGTGTAGTATGCCCTCGAGTTTTAATCAAGTTTGTCGAAGTGGTTTATTTCCGAAAAAGTGTCCGTAAACAGTCCTTTATTCACTTTTTTACGTTTATTACTTTCTCAACTTGGTGAGCATTGAATAGAGGTTATGCCTGTAGTAAACTCGTTTTTCCGCTGCCCCTCACACCTGCATCCCCACACCACACCTCCAGCTGACCGCCATCTTCCCCCTGGAGCGCCACTCCAGTATTCCAGAAGAGAGTGAACGTGATGGGAATCCGATTTCCTTTTCCTCATCCCTTCGCTGAAGATGCGAAAATTCCCTTTATGGAGCCTCCACGGTCACTCCGTCTGAATTTCGCCAGCTGTCTCTTTTCCTGCGCTAATAATCATTTTCCTCTCCAACTTCGCCTTCACTTCTGTTTTCTGCGCTCTTAAGCGCCTTCAATTGCTCGGTTGCCGTAAAACATATCCTTATAGATGCATCTACCTTCAGAGTAGTGCGTGTTTGTATTTAAGTCTCGTCTTTCGATGGATGAATTTATTCATGTTGGTTGTGAATGCGCAGGAAAGGTCGAAGAAGATCACTCCTGTTATTGGTATTCTATTTACTTGTCGTTTGTGTCCAGATTTATAAGTAACAATTTTTAGATTTTCCCAATGTAAATTTCCGTCAGAAATATCATGTTTAAGTTAAAATCAGAAGTTTTTTTATGCTCCTGGGGGTGTGAAACTGGTTTGCTATTCTAATTATTATTCTCAGAGCCTTAACTCATATGGTCGCCTGAATGTGAAGGAATACCCGCCCTCTTGAAATGTTGGTCCAGGGTAATTTCTTTAAAACATATTGCCGCAAATATTATATCCATAAAAGTGAATTATGAAATTGTTTGTGTCTTTACGAAGACCAAGTAGAGAATGATCGGTATCTTTGATAACAAAAATTATTTTTCAATGTAATTTATTTCATAGGACCGAAGAAATATTAAGAATATTTAATTTTCTTGCACGCATTTACATAAATGTCTACGAAAATGTTATTAGTTCAGAGTAAGATTTCCATCTCATTACCAAGTATAATATTTGAGATTTTACATCAGCGGAAAATGATTGCTGTATCTGTCATCGAACTTATGAAAAGTTCGCGTATTAGAAATTTGTGATATATTACTCTTACGCGATTTACTTGTTTTTATGAAATTAATGTAAGTGATCGGCGAAAATCGCCTCGTCTTTTCATTTGATAATGCCTAGCGATCTCTTTGGGATGTTGAGATCGTGTCAATAGATGTAACTTTCAGTAATACATGTAGTGCACTTGTACCTCAATGGTCGTCAGTATTTGAAAATTGAAAATTTTTGTAAGCGTCTCAAACTAAAAACACCGGAAATGTATAGCTGTCAATATCTGTATGGATGTATCAATGGAGAGAAGCTAAGTTGTGATATCTAAACTACTTCTGATTTATGTACGTACATACATTAGTGTTCTACCTTTTAGTAGGTTCATGTAACCTTAATGTTTCCTACTCAACGCCGTTTCTTTCGCTTCCTGGTAACTTACCCCACCCTTTATGTCATCTAACAGCTTTTGTCTTTATCTTCCCCTCTGTTTTTCCCCTTGTATTCTACCCTCAATTGTTCATTGAGTTCATATGTTCATATAATTGCGCTTTACATTGATAAAATAAAAATAACCAACGATTGTTGTAACTGATTTTGCCGTTCTTAACCTCGATATTTATATATATCGATATTCGATATTTATGGATATCGATATTCGATATTATAGTCGATATTTATACTGATTGTGTGTGAATGCCAAGAGCAAGAATCAACAAGACGTCAAGTTTTCTGCTAATTAGTGTCATGAAGCAATCAATGATGTGAAAACGTGGAAATGTAAGTCGCAAGGCAAAATGCGATCAATTAAGAAACGGCGATAGTTGCCTCAGGACGCCTACGCATCGAAAGCCGGCTTTGATTCGCTGAATATTACTATCTGTGATTTGAATCACGAAATGCATCGCTTGCATTTGGCAAGGGGCCAAGTCCGCAGCAATCCTCCGCTCATTTTCATCTCCTCTGCATTCCTATCAGGCAATCGCTTTGCCCGAAATTCTTTGGTCGCTTGAAGACGGCGATTGCAGTCTGGAGCGCCACTTGGAGCCACTGAGGAAGGCATCTTAAGCGCGTCGGAGACGTCGTTTGTGATTACCCGAAGTGGATCATTATCCCATGCATTGCTCGATCGGGCGCCTCGGGCATAAAATTCGCAGACGCGTACGTGAGCGCAATGCTTAAAGTGCTCGGCAAATCGCAACGTGACACTCCGGAGACGGGGCCGTGGCGAAAAACGGATCTTATGTCATCTAATTACTTTTACCAACGATACGAGAGTGAATAACCGTGTCGGTCACCCGATGAACTCTTCGGCCGTGAAGACGCGGCTTAACGGAACCACTTTTGGCAGTCGCAACGAGAGTCATTAACCAAATAAAAATCAATTTAAAAATGTGTGTCAAAGCGGGAAGAAACACTTCCTTATTTGTCTGCTTTGGTTGATGGGTTGTGATTTTAAAAGTCAAGAAATAAGTGGTGATGTAGAGGACTTTTGGAGTTTAATTTTACCACTTCATCGTAGTATTTAGTTTTTAGTTTCTTCTCCTCTGGACTTCGAGTGAGAACGAAATTGTTAAGCTCTTATAAAACAACTGAGCCCTTTCTCGTCTAATCATGGCCTTTGGAAACTTAAACCGATTGAAGATATTGTGATGTTCAGTTTGTTATTTTAAGCTCGTGTCAATGCATCACTGTTTATCTTGTTTATAGCGACGCGTTGGGTATTGTTAGATTATTTGACAGGAAACGGATACGACCTAAGTAGTGCGACGAGAACTCAATATCACTGCGATAAATATTGTGTTACTCGTTGAATAAATTATTCATACAAAGATTCTATGAATATTTCCATGTAAATGTACTGCACAAGAAGTGAACAACAAACTTCTCTCTTCACCTCCAGTTTTAATGAAAGTGAATTAATTCTTTCTCAGATAACGAAATATGAAATCGTATTCAGTTTAAAAATTGTCATCAATCATTCCAAAGAAGTGGAATCAAAAATTTCGTGCCGATTTAATTTTGAGCGTTTTCATGCTTCATTCTAGAAGAGGATGATTTCGTGAATATTTTTTCTTTGTAAAAGTTTCCTCATGTATAATCCAGATTTCAATGTTTGAGAGATAATTGTCAAGGGGAAGCGGGGAAGAGGAGCATTGATATACGTAGGTCATAAGAGAGGAATCATTATCCGTTGAGGTTAAGGAAAGATAATTTAACAGTGATCTCAACATAACCTCATAAAGATCTAAACGCATAAGCCTATCAGGAAATAGGGCACCATTGATAATGGTCCATATATATCAATGTCAGCAATTTAAACCTACGACTGGTGTCCTGGTATACTACATGGCCCTGAGTCCGAGTAATCGTGGCAATCCGGATATTCTGGAGATGACTGGTTACGTGATAAGCTCATAGAGCAGTATGAGATGGAGAAGGCACAAGGTAATTCTGAACAATTCACTACTTTCTGAATTTGATATTGGTCCTTTATGTCCATAGCTCTTCATATTAACATGCTTGAACATAAATCTCAAAGCACTCTGGATGCTAAATCTCTTTAAATGCTGAATGTTCTTTCTACATCTTTAATTAATGAAATAATTCCTCAGATTTACCTAGTTGGTGAGAGTCGTTGCTCATTCGTAGTTTGTTATAAATTCTGAACCTGAAATATTTGAGCGAATCTCAAGTTTAAATCGTTTCCTTAAATGTAGGAATTCTGTTTGTGTTAATTTCGATTGCATCTTTGTAAAAGAACGTTTTCCTGTGATAGAGACATTCCTTACTCAAGTCTCTGAGTCTAGACCTCATCTCTCATCATTGACTTCTTGAATGGAATCTTCTTATCGAAGGAAATTATGCGCTTTTTGAAGATATTCTCGTAATCTTTTGGTTTATCCTGTGGAAATTCTTAGATTTTTCTCTGAAGACATTGGTCTCTCATAGAGTCCATTTTGAGAAATATTCGCGATTCGTTGATAAAATTAATTATTATGCTTCAACTTTCCCTTAAAATGAGCATGCCGTTAGATTGTTTGAATAATACATAGGTACTTATCTAACAACAAATGTATTCTCTGGTCTACGTATTTCCCATCTCTTTTAGTATGTCACCGCAATCCATTTAAAAATGGGAAAACATATTTGCTTTCCATACATAGGAGTCCTATGATAGGACAAGTATATACACATTTGGAATACGTACTTTCTCATGGTTTTTAATAAGTAGGTGTTGATTGATTGATTAATAAATCCCAGAGAGATTTATTAATCACTTACCTGCTTAACTAGTTAAGAAAAAGTTCGTCGTCGAATTATTAGAATAATGAATCAAATGAAAAATTGCGTTTAATATTGTCTATTGCACTCTGACAACGGAGGTAGGTACTTTATCATTTGTTGCGGGGAACTCCTATTATCACATATTCGTGGTTCATTTTCTGCACAACAGTAAAACGTCACTGTATTGTAAAGGACTTCCACCTTTGATTTCCTGAGATAGGTTTTTGTATATCTTACTATTTTTTGATGTTGCTATTCTCGTTCAGAAGGCATCGTCATTTTTATTCGTGCACATAAGGACTATAACATTTCACTTACCACAAATGAATATTGGAGGCCATGTGGCTATAAAATTGTATGAACTAAACTAACTTGACTAGCAATTCAATATCGACCATTATTATTCCACTCTAATAGTAACCTATAGTTTTGAGAGAGAATTAATGTAAGAAACGATCAAGGAAATCTTCATCTTTCTTGCAGTAGCGATTCTTATAAGACATTAATGATTTCGTGTCTTTTTAAGCATAGCTTCATGAAGTAAATTGAATAGCTTCTTGATTTTTCGGTCCTTAGAGAAGAGAAGAGTAGCACCTAGGTCATAATTACGAAGGTTACTAAAATGTACACATACCCAGGACTTAGTACCGTGTTTCTTTTTTAGTTCAGTCTTCAATGAAGTTGGTAGTGTCCCAAACTGCACCCTCTGTATGCATTTACGGTGGCTGGAATCGTAGTGCAATCGACGCGACCAAGGCGCAGCGAACGGATAAAAATGATCGCTTGTATCTCATGCGATTCATTCAACGGTCTCCGAGACATAAACAAATGACTGGGAACGGATATCTTCCAGGCGCCTTCCTCGTAAATCCCTAATTTTGTTTTTTAAACACTGCACGTAATCCTTAGCTATTCAGGCGGAAGTTTAAATCTTGATCAACACCAAGGTGGGAGAACTAACTTACAGAGCGCGTGATTACGTGAGACTTAACTTTCATCTTTTGGTTTTCGTGAATCTTTTGCTTATCCACGATTTGAGAGACTGTTGTTGTGTATTTTCCCTCCTATTTTATATATAATATTATAATAATTTCTTTAATTGATACAGGAAGATAATTCCAATTGTAGCCGTTTCAATCAATGATTGTTATTGGCGAACACATAGAGACATTCTCTAACCTGAAATTCCGATTGGCTGGAACTCGAACCCGGGACATTTGTGTTGTAACGCTAGCATTCCGCCACCGTGACCTATATGTAATAGTTAATGTTCATACGGTATCGATATATGTGATTGGAAAAGATTCCATGCCAAATTACCAAAATTTCATATCTTTAGATTAAGATTTGATTATCATTATTATTATCAAAAATATGTTACAATTGGATCAATCGTCCAGTGGCAACACATATTACATATTGAATACATAATATACATTCATAACATTTATAACCTAACTACAGCATGTGTCAACAATACAATAACACAGTGCATAAAACTCTCAGCTACAACTTTACACTTAAACTATAAATTTACTATTTCGAAACAATATTCTAACACTAACTTATCAACTACTTCCCTTCCCTCAAAATACAAGTAAATTACTCGTAGAAAAGAGATTAGAAATGTTACTGAGACTCAGTATGCATGGCACTCTGTCTTTCACTTCTCTGGTTAACTAAATTTTCCCAGTATCATCAGTAAATGATGAAAAATTTGGCGACTAAAATTCATCCAGCCAATAGTAAAATTTGCCGAAAAACGTAACTCTCAAAATGGGATGGTCGAGTCTGATTGGAATGAGGGATGTGTTCTCTTAGAAATAAGCAGAAAAATAATTATCCGATAAAGTAGAGCAGTATCACTCGAGAATGAAGTTTGGGCCTACTTGTAATTGCTCCTGTTTAATATTCTCTCCTGGTGGATTTATAAGAAGGCGCAATATGCATTTGCTGAGGGCCTCGTCCTTATGGGAGGCCCCAAAAATGTCGTGCCTGTATAATCTCAGTATCGTGCTGCAAATTGCTCTTGCTTTTCGTTTCAAGGTAGAACTGTATTGTTGTTAAGCCTATATAATGTGATTATTGAATATCTAACGTAATTTACACCACAATATAATGTAAATTTGATCTTTCTTTCGTTGTTATTTACATAAATACTACTTTTAATTCAATATTTTGTTTGTTCCTGCCGTCATGAAGCAACAGAGATTTCTATGGCATGTATTTTCATGTATTTTATGACGATTTCGAATTTTTACCTCCATAATTCCTTGCTCTAAGGGCCTCTGATAGTTTAAATCCATCCTTGCTCTCAGGGTATGGCAATGCTACTTCAAGGTCTGTACAGCTAAATTCTACTTTCCGACTGTGTTTTGTATTCCCTCATCATATTGTGAGTCCTTCGTATATTTTTCATATCTAGCTTCTCTCCTATAATGTCACGTTCCAATTGTTCGTTTCTTCAAGTAAAGGACTCGCAATCATCTATCCTTGCCCCAGTACCTATAGACCTCCTTCGAGGTAAAAATATTTGACTGGTTTTCCTCGTCTTTAATTTACTTTAGTTGTTCTAGTTCTTTCTATTTATATATCCAGTCTTTTAAGTTTTTGCACGAATCTACAAGTATGTAAAGGCAAGCCGCCTTTCAGGCGTGTGGCAGGGGGTGTAAACACAGAGCGTTAGAGTTACCTCTGTAGCATAGTTTGCTCTGTAGCGAATTTTTCGCGGAAATAATGGGACGTTCTCGCAACCATTTCTCTTATTTTACACTCATTGTCGGACCGGCTGAAATAGCAGGGGGGTCGCATAATACCGATTACGTCTTTCGCAAGTGAAATTTCTCGGAATTAATCAAGCAGTCGCAGCCTAGCTTCTAACCTTCCTATTTCAAGGGTTCCCATTGGCATGGCAAACATTTCAGCCAGCTGCCGTTGCGATCTTCCCTGGCTATAACTTAAAATTGTTTTGCTAAATCCCACTACACTTATCTTGGTTCATTACATTTTGAATTAATTGATTCTGATGTTTTTTGTATCTTAGAATTCTCCCTATTCCCTAATAGCTTCTCGGTGTTTGAAAACAGCATTGCGCGATAAAATGGGAGAAAAAGATATGTCAGTTTGCACGAAAAGTTGGAAAATCTGGTTTCAAAAATCCTATCTCGTCAAGCTATGCTCATGTCCGTTTTTGGGGATAAGAAAACTACACTACTAAGTATAGTGCTGGACAAAAAAGAAAAGATTTGTTCTGTGATATTGCGTTTTCTTTTATGTTATTGATTGATGCGCATTTGTTAGGCTTATTTGGTTTCTTGGAGCAATTTTCAGTTCTTTAAAATGTATAAATGTCGTTTTGCAGCTTTTAATTGAACTTTCTTTACCTGCAGAGATTTTCAATCAGTAACCGATCTTCTTATTTTCCTTTGGCTGTCGGTGTTGGGCCCTCGATAAATTTCTTTCGTCTCCTTTTAGCCTTCATCATCTCCTCCGACTTTTCTTTCCAAACCTTCCTCTCTTTTTTTCCATTTTTCTAAACAAACCTTTTTTAACTTTTTTAACAAAAACTTTTTGCTTCTATCGACATTAAAAATTAAACCATGTGATGGATATATCTGAGACTTTATCAGCTATCTGGTGATTAATGATGCTTAATAAAAACAAACCATTTATGATACTACGAGCACCATATCTTGAATTTCTAAGGACTTATTGAACGGCCCTCGTAACATTCTGCCTCTTTGAGGAAAGCAAGGGCAGCCTACCTCACTCCTCATCTTCCCTAGTAAGCCTCATTTCCCTCTCCCAGATCTTCGTGGTTAATGGTAGAGGAAGTGAGGTCCAACCGACTGGTTGGTTTACAGACTTACTCTTCAAAAGAAGCATTAATTGATCGCGCCGTAAAATATCGTAGTAATGATTCAGGCTTTCCTTTCCATCACCTTTCCTTCGTATTTATATTAGTGTCAATGTCCCTCTCCTCAGCTCAGTGTCTCGTATGTTTTGTCGATTCTTAAGGAGAATGCTTTTTGTATCTCGCATGTCCAATCACTTTCACATTAGGTGTCCAATTCCTTTTTCGACAGTTGTCTTCGGCAGCCTCCGAGCTTAAGGGGATGCAAATGAATTCCGGGGAATCGTCGTGGGATCGTTTAATATTCCATTTCTGCGAGACGAGTGCCATCGCGTATTCCTCCCATGCGCTTTCTACTCTTACCGACAGTCGCCGCCACAGGCGCTCCGAAGGAAGCTCTTATCCTGAAAATCAAATCGGAAAGACGCCCGCCTTCCGTTCCCCTGTCTCGAGCAGCCCGCTTTCGAACTGCACTGAATTCGCGATGCCCGTTTCGTTTTTGTTTTTAGTAACGAGCTTGTGCTCGATTGAATCCGTGAGAATGCGGTCGAGGGCGGTGCAGATGCACCGGAAACAAAGGAATGGCCGTGTGCGCAACATCTCTGCGGACGAGTTTTCTTCCAGATGCAAGGTTTTGGAGCAGGGATAAAAAGCGCTACCAAGCGACCATGATCTGCCGTTTACTTGTCCCTGTATGTTTTTCCTCACTCACATTCAGGAATTTACGTGACATTCTTGACTCTGAACATAGTGGGTTCTATTCCCGCGTTTTCTAAGTGTCCCGCAATAATCTCCCTAGTTGGGATATTTTCCGGATCCCTAAACCAGAATCTCTGCCAGACACCCTTATCTACCACTAAAGTAAAAGCGACGTGGTGTTACGTGATGGGGTTGAGCGACCTTTCGTTTTTTTCCGTCTAGCATAGGTATGGTAGAACACCAGAACACCCACGTATGTTATGTAGCCAATGTTTAGATTCACTACGAAATGTAACATGGAAATTTTAAAACTTTTCATTTATACCCTACCCAAAAAGTACCCTACCTTCCAAACCAAGGTAGAGTACTTTTCAACTTCTATCTACTTATTTCGGCGAATGAGGGAAGAACAACACAATTTACAAATATGATACGAGTAAGCTAGTAGGAAAGGTCGCAATTTATTCTAGTCTGTTGCGCAAATCACACTTTGAAATACTAGCACTCTAGTACTCTTAGTACTTTCATATCATGAAATAAAAGTCCTTCGATGTATCATATCTTTCCTAGCAGTGTTAGCCCTTCTCTCCTGTAAAGACCATTAACTCACGCAATCCTATGATTAGCATTCTGATTCCCGAATCATGAGTTTATTTTTAATCTAACACTATTTCCCTCTAGCCTCGTTAAAATCAATGACGGGCACCAATTAGTCTATTTGTGGCTAAACTGGAACTCTATCGCAGTAACTGTCCTATTGAGGCGTACAGTTCCTCAAGCACTAAAGCAAGACTTGAATCCATATCGATGAAATGCGGAATGGCGTTGATTATTTTGAATGATGCTACAAGAATTAAGACGCTGTCCATCAACGTATGGATATCGATCTCAGAGGGTCTAAAATACTAAAGCATTCGTTCACCCGTCGACGCGAGGTGTTTTTTCAGTAGATATACTTACCCATCAATTTCGTTTATGCAGAATCATTTCAGCTGATGGAGTCCTGCTTTGCAGACCGAAATATCTCAATAGAAGTTGTACACTTCTGGTTTTTCCTTATGAATGTTCATGCTCGTTTATTCATATCCATGCGCTCCCAGATATCAAAGTGAGTAGCGCGTTCGCCTTTAGTGAAAGTGGTCCGGGTTCAATTCAAAGTGGGGTCCCTTTTGTGCGAAATGATCTCAGCTGTCGAAGAACTTTTCAAATACTACTTCTTTTCATGTTTACTTTTCGAGTTATAATTTAATATCTACAGTTTTAGTTCATTTATTTGAAGAGTGTTATATTATTAACAATTTTTATTTTATATTAATATTTTCGTATCCCTATGTAATTTTTATACCTCTCTCTCTCTCTCTCTCTCTCTTACATTTTCGGTAAACGTTAAAGACTAATATTTTCCCCGTGAATCGGTGTATCGCGAGGTTGCTCTAGTAAAAATTAGCTACATCCACTTTAAGTTTGTGCAGCCCTGATGTATCGATTTCACTACAGCCATTACGGTGTGTATGATTGTGTATTTAGGTCTAAGGGGTACTCTCCGAAAGTTTAATTTGTGGAAAACCGTGCACTCTGTAGCGAACTGGAGCGTTGCTGAGCGACTGTCACCATTAGTAATTATCCCGAAGTACATGGCGTTCCGGATTCGGTCGCCCTTTGTAGGGATAAAGATGGATGAGGTGCGAAGGGGAGATAGGTAGTCTTGCTAGAGATGCATTCCACGTCTTTAAAATTCCTCAGCGCCTACCTCAGCCCCTTCCTCTCTTCCTACGCCACCTGCTTTTCAGATTAATCCCTCCACTCTCTCCTCACTCACTCTCGTCGCCTTTTATTGAACGCCGCTATAGTAATCGCTTGCTGCGTAATCATAAACGGGTTTTAAGGTGCACTTTCCATATCGTTTTCGCGGATCCAATTGGCGTTAATCTTATTATAGGCTCACGTAATCTATCCTTGCTGCTCGAAAAGGGTTTTTACGTTTATCTCCTGGAAGTAAGTTCGAAGTAATTATTCCATGTCGATAAGTAGAGGAGCACTTTTTAGGTGGCCTACAAACTGTGGATTTTGGGCCAAGTGAATAAATGCATACCATCCCAAACTGTCTTAGAATTGATTGCGATGTAAGGTGAAGGTACGAGCTTCATATACGTAGAAGTATGGATAATTCTTTCCTCGTTTATGGGTATAGTTTATTAAGATTCCCTATATACTTTCGTGCTTTCCTAAACATTCAGTTAAAATGAACTTACTATCGTTTACTTGCTGGAACTGATAATACTGTGTATTTACTGTCTCAGTATTGGAGCAGATTCCTCAGAAGGAGTTGATAGTAAATTTTTAAGTACGGTTGATCATGAATATTTTTTTCATGTTTCATGATTCACTGAAAACGTTTCCGTTGTTTCACTTTATTTTCTATCAAAAATTCAGCTATTTATTAATAAATGTTCAAAGTTATTCTTCCTTTTTAGTACAAGTATTGCATAATACACAAGTTTATTAATTCATATACAAGGACAAATGTTGCATTGATAAATATGTTGAAATATTGGTTATTACTTAAGTTTTTTCAGTAGTATTACAAAGAGCAGTGTAAAAACTTAGTGTATCACATTCTTAAACTACGATCTTAATCTGTTTCCATCCGTTTAGATAATTTTTGATAGTATTTTAGCTATTGCTGGTTGAATACATTTACTACGTGATTATAATTACTATTTTGAGAATACATATCTGAAAAATACACAAAAATGCTGACGTGTATTTTGTTAGAGATTCGTCTCTAGTTGTATAGATATAGATAGATGTTTAAGTGACATCATTATCTCTTATATATTACAGGTTTCCAACGTAAGATCTTAATTTAAATGAGTAGTATTGTATCTTGCATGTATAATGTAACTTGTTCAAGATTAAATTAGAAGCTGCCTGACATGTATCGGTTAATTTAAAATTCTTCCGAAACTTTCGCATATGAAGTAAGGGCAATTTCGAGGAAGTAATTTTCAATTTAGTCCCATATAATTTCTTAGTAGAACAAATTTCTACATATCTGTTAATAGCCTTGGCTAATAAGGGAAAATTTTTATCTTCAGCTGCACGACTCTTTGAGACGTTATCGCCGAAAAGTTACGGTTATTCTTATGTCAGTAAAATCCATTTTCGGCCCGTTTTCCGGTCGCGGCAAATCTGTTGCGAATCCTCGGGCAGTGGGTCATCGTTCGTCTCAGTGGCGCCTCAAACAGTTATTCCTCTTTTTAATCGTCCGACAGTGCAATTCCAAACCTGTCCTGCGAGTTCTCAAGAAGCTTTTCACGGTGAAAAGTGGTGATAATCGTAAAACAGGAATGTTTAGTACCTGTGGACTAACTATGCTTTGTTTTCTCATACCATTTCACGTATCAAAAAGGTAAGAGTTGATGGGAGTTTCAATGAGGCAAGAAATTAAATTTAAACCGGTTGTTTTTGTAACCCTGGGTACTAAATTCAATCCAGCATGGGTTTTCATTCAAAACTTGCGGCGGATTGGCGAGTAACTGCCACACTCCGTAGGAAATAGCATTGATGCTGCAGAGTGTTTCCCGATGCGGACATATTGGCTCGCGCTCAAGTTCCCCGACAGCCTATTTTTCACGTTTTTTTAACCAACGTCTTTCCCATGACGATTTCTGCGTTTATATGATTTTACGAGAGCTCTTCTGCTCCTTAAGTATTTTTATAACGAAATATACAATCTCGGAGAAGTGTCTACCCCGAGTTTGACACATCTTTTTGTTTTATGGATATCACAGATTTTACAAGCCTTCAGTTCCGATTAAGAATCTTATATGTTGTGTCAGCAGGACAATTACCACACTCCAAGAACCGTGCGAATACCTTTGAAGAGTTGCTTGAATTACAATGGACGCATGAAATAAATGTCAGTTCGTTGAATATGTGATATCAATGGTTCATTTTATTTTTTAAACTTCCAGATATCCGTTTGATTTAAAATCTACTCGCGAGACTGAAATATATTGAAGAGACTCATAGTGAGATTTGACAAGGCACGAAAATGTTTTGTTCCGAATGCTAATGGGAGAAAGAAATGGTTGGCAGAAAGTAAAGGGAAAATAGGGATGGAGACGATTTTATTATGACGTGGGAGAGAATTAAAGATTAAATATGAGATTTACATGTGTCGATTTTTATTCAGTTGAACGGATGTTACGTCTTTCTCTGCTTTCAACCAATTTACCAAAATTTGTTTCAGTGTTAATTCTCAGTCGTGAGAAAATGTGAAGACGAAGATAATCGGAAACGTTCTGTACTGAAGGATGGGTTTGGCGTAGAGAAATCAGGATGTCTTTGGCAGGAACGCATATAGAATGTTCGCCGAGGGGTCTGAACTTAAAGATCGTATATAATAGTATAATGGAGATGTTACATTAACCGTGTAACGCGATCGTTTTTGTTTTCATTATAAGAAATTATTACTCGTTAATGAATTTTGTAAGATTTCCCAAAATGTATTGGTAAGAACCTTTAGGAAGAAATGAAAGAGAAAAAGTCTGCCGTTGCCGAGAATCGAACCCAGGTCCCACTTTACGGACGGATGCTCTGACCACTAAAAGACCACGACAGAAAAATCTCTACTTCGATTCCTTGGGTTATCTTACTCGGTGTACGTGAAAGTGGGAGACCTGGGTTCGATTCCCTGCTGCGGCAGACTTTTTCTCTTTATTTTCTTCATCCAAACTCAAGCATGCGTTCTTCATCGCTTATTTAATACCCTTTAGAATTAAGTTCTAGAGGATATACTTTTAGAATCTTAGCGGGACAAATTCCCGTGTGCGACCAGTTACTGCCACACGCCCTCCTGGGCGTGCACCTGGTGTTTGGTCAATGCCAAAAGAGATGACACATAATTATATTGAAGAATAATCTTTGCTCCCTTGCAAAATTAGCATGATCTAAGTATTTTTGGATATAAAAATCACATTATTAGCTGTTTGTAAATATCCATCCTTTTTCTCGCGAAGAAAAAATTTGAGTGTTCCAAAGAAATATGTTGAGGTAGATTTTTCAAAACAATAATAATAATAATTCAACTTTACAGGATAGAGATTGAGTCTGTAAAATCTCTTCTTACATCTAACCCTTCGTCCAATGAAGTATGAAAGAGATAGCATGAAAAAAGGGCAGAGAGAAAAACTACTTTGTGGGTTTAAAAACCTATGTTTACTCTTCAGAAAAATAAATCACAGCAGGAAAACACACCCAAGAATGGGGTTGTGTAAAACCTACGAAAGCTACTGTAAGTTTTTCAAGTTTTAAGGAAATTGCAGGTTAAATCTCAGATAAATTGTGAGATGGCAACATGTGATTAAGGTTGTTAGGAATGTGTACCTGACAGGTGGAGCGATACTACATAAGTGGAAATCTCTTAACGCTCAATGTTTTTCCTTGTATTTTATTCAGAAAACAATGGCTGAAAGCTAATTAAATCTCGTTTATTCTAGTAATCTCGGACAAAACAAAATATGACATCATCCATTCTTCGTCATCGAAGAGTCTCTCTGAAATTATCGCCTCTCAAGGATTGTTTTGTTCTGGAATAGTAAGAAGTCAGTTATTCGCGAATTATCACGCTCGTTTCAAGCATCGCCTGACTCATTAACAGATTAGCGGCGAAGGAAGCTTCTCGGTCAAGATCTTTTTCCTTACCTCAGAAATCTCATTTCGATCTGAAGATTGCCATCTCTGTATGTAGTGAGCGGCTGGTAAGCTGTAATTGACCGACTCCAGTAACTGAAAAAATTTCTCATTAAATTTCAACCATATTCGAGAATGCCTGCTTACACAATCCTGAAAACATCGGTCAATTTAAGAGCAAGCACACTTCGGAATTACGAAATTATAATTTTATCCCCGCATTCCTTTATTACCTTGCATCGTAGGTGCCAGTTATTATCGTTGGTGTTGATTACTCAATTCAAACTTTAATGAATATCAGAAATCAAATCACTTTGCAGATATCCAGAGACTGAGTGGGATAATTTTACTGAGTAGTTTAATTTTTTTCTTAATAACTTATTCATTCATTTCTTGTTATCTTTCTTAATCAAGCGATTGCTAAATAAGTTTAAAGAAAACACATTTGTGGAAGTTGTATTCGGTATTAAGCGACCCCCTTGCTGCTTCGGCCATTCCGACAATGAGCGTAAAATAATTTAATTAATTAATAGTCCCTACACTCATTGTCGGATCGGCTGAAATAGCATCCCACTACACTTATCTTGGTTCATTACATTTTGAATTAATTGATTCTGGTGTTTTTTGTATCTTAGAATTCTCCCTATTCCCTAATAGCTTCTCGGTGTTTGAAAACAGCATTGCGCGATAAAATGGGNATATTTTGTGGAAATAACATATTTTAGTTTCTTAGTGCATCGTAAAGTAATTATTTTTAAGTTAGATCCGGGAAAGACCGTTGAAATGCTAGTCGTGCCATTGGTGACTCTTGAAAGAAGCGAGACTGGAAGTTAGGCTGCGATTGCTTAATAAATTCAGAGAAAGTACATTTGCAGAAGATGTGATTGGTATTATGCGACCCCTTTCTGCTACTTCGGCCGATCCGACAATGAGCGTAAAATAAGAGAAAAAGATGCGAAGACAAGTCGCTTTAGGGACTCGTTCTTTCCGCGAACGATTCGCGACAGCAATACGCAAAAGAGGTAACTCGAACGCTTGGTGTTTACACCCCCTGCTACACACCGAAAGGCGGTTTGCAGAGTTTTTATTTAGATAAAGATACCTCCATAAAAATCCACTCAGAGGATGATTAAAGGGGGAAACCAACAATGAAAGAACGCAGATACTCATTCCCTGAGAAAAAACGTGTTATCCGGGACTCGAACCCGGAACCTTGGTGTCGGTAGGCTCAATTTTTCAGTTCCCTAAATGCATGTGCTCACTAGTTTCGTGGCCCATTAAAGGTTTAGGACCGGTAGATAGTAAAATAGAGGCATGTGCAGTGTCTGGACTTCCAGATGTCCAATATCTTCAGAGTTAGGCAAGTCGTAGATTTACCGTGTGGGCTTGATCATTCATGTTTCCGTGTAACTTTATGGCTGAGCGGGTACTTCCTCAGTATGGATCACTGCGAATAAATGTGTTATCACCCAGTCGTTTACCACCCATTTCCCCTTCCTCTTCTTTTTATGTACCTCCTTCCTCTCCTCCCATTTCCTCCCTCACCTTCGCCTCAAGATTTTGGTTCCGTGCCAAGACTCTTGGGTCTTTGGACCTTTGGCAGATAAAAGAATGATGACCACTGTGACGTATCACTATATAAGCCCATGGGTGTCTCCTGTTTGCTTCTTCGCTAAGTTTCGTCGTTTTTCTTTTGTCTTTAACATGCGCGCACACGAGACCCAAGTCTAGAGTTGATGTCCAATTTATCTTCGACGCGTACGTTCTGATGAAGGCCCTTTCTTCTTTCGTGCATTCGTCGTTTGTCACAAACTCATCAATATTTTGCGTGGTGTCGCGCGATTTGAGTTCTTTATTTGCTGGCAACTTAATCGCTCAGGCGAATCGTTCGGAAACACAAGGGATTCATTGTGGACGGAGGGAAAAATCTCCCATTTTTATCTTTCCTCGAAAGCTTTCATTCATTTCGCCAGAGTGTTGCGAAAATTTCTGGAAATTATGCCCCTTTAATTGACTATAAAGAGATAATCCTATTTGGTTGAGATATTGGAATAGATTTATGCGATGAATCCTATGTATGGCTCGTATATTACGCTGCCATCCATGATGTCTATTTTAGGGTAAATGAACCCTATGACGTCAGTTTATCTCTTGGCAACAGTATATGTCTATCGCTTGCCTAATCACTTGTTTGCAAACTTTTCCGCGTCCCATGGATATGGTGATAATAATTATTATTTATTTTTACATGTATTGCATTGATGTGCCGTCAGACTCAGGCCAGTCGATGGGACTCATCTAAAAATCAATATTATTCATCAGAAAAAAACTAAATAATCATAAAAATAATAATAGTACGTCTTTTTTTAAGAGCAAGATTTAGAATCATTAGTTTCTTCTTACATTTAACCCTAGCTCATGCATAATTTGGTTTAATATAAGATTGCAAAATCTGTGTGTGATAAACGTAATGGTTATACGAGGATTGGCGAAAAAGTAATGCCCCGCGTTTCTTTCCAGCCAAAACCAATGTTAGTACATAATTAGAATTTCTAATCGATTCGATAAATGAAACTGGGGTAAGTAATTTAAATGTCTGGTTAAAAAAATGCAAAAAGTCCACAGCAATCGCCGGAAAAGGCCGAGTGTCTTCTGAAAACGGCAGACTTCCCACCTCATGTCGAAGTTGTGATATTTTATTTCTATTCTTTGATTGGATATATAATAATATACAGAGAAAAAACAGCGAAATGGCAAATGTAAAACAAACTGAGGAGATAGCTAAACTCATAGTTTGGCGCTTACAGCACGTACAAAATACTCAATAAAACTTGGCATAGATAGGCATTTTCCAGTTTGGAAATAGTTACGTAAGTGAAACGCAACGAAGAACTTTTAAAGTTTAGAAGATCGGTTTGTATGTATCGGAGACTAAAATACAGCACGAAAAAAAGTTCGATTACTGTGTGACTTAGAAATGTAGAAGCGGAGAGGAATTCAGAAGATTATGGACGGTATCGGAATCGAGTATTATCACATGGGTGAGAAAGTAGGGAAATCGTTGAAGTGAAGCGAAAGGAAACGGCTAAATGGATTGGACACAATATGAGAAGACTTAAAAATCTTCGATTTACACTCCATGACGGTAGAGGAAGGGTATCTCTGAGTTTCATACCTATCTGTTGCACTGAATAAGTTAGTGAAGACTTGAAAGAACACTTTATAAAGATTCGCGTTCAGCCTTTATGAAACAAGTAGGCACGCTATCGATTTAGAATTGATGTATATTTAGGTCATTTCTACCTTGTAGGAATTTCTTACATAGTCTTTGACGTTCACTAACTGCTTGCTTCACTTTATTTATAGCCAACTGGCAATGTACTGTAATCGAATTCTGTTTCTGTGAACTCCGGGATAAATTAATAAGGATACAACTCCCACTGAGATATTTTGGAAACATTCAGTAGCGTAGATACTCTTCGAAGGTGTTACAAAGATGTGAGGCTTTGTAGCTGAAATTACTGTAGATATGGATAAAGTGAAAAAAAAAACAGAGAGGAAGACAAAGACGAAAGTTGTTAGATGGCATAAGGGTGGGGAAAGTTTCCAAGAAACGAAAGAAATGGCGTTGAGCAGGGTATATTAAGGCACATGAACCTACCGAAAGGTAGAACGTTTATGTAGGTTAAAGATAAGATGAGGAAATGTATTTTTTCTACTTTCCACCACCTATTTCCTTTTCTCTATTATTATTATATTTATTAATGTGTTAGATGGAAGAGGAGACTTTTAGTTTCAATCTCGTCCAAATAAAGGCATTTATTATTATCATTATTTCCGGGTACTGAATTCAAGACGGGTTTGATGGAATTGATACGAAAGGATAACAAAGAAATTAATATTTCCAAGTTATTTAATTATAAGGGAAATTTTGACGTAATTTTGTATCAAAAGAGTAAACATTGAACGATTTTAAAGTATAATAAAGGCGGAAATGCGTTTGCAGTAACTGATGAAACCTTTATTTCTTGAAAGTTCTTTATGATCAGTAATTTAAGCTGATAATGAGAGCTAAATGATGATCATATAGTTGTCTAACTTATTCGCTTTTTCAATAACTTTTCTCAATGGATGAGCTATTAGTGACTTGAAATATAACTGTTGATGGTCCCTATGATTCGAAATGTTTGAATCCCTGTAATATATTTCTTTCACTAACCTCTATGATTATTTTATGTTTTAGGTTGTAGATTTTTATACCAATAAAAGTTGTCTTATCATCAAGTTGCTATTTTTTTCCCCAATCTACCGTTTATAGGAATGTTTAATTATATATAATCTTCCTTTCATTTGCAGTTAGCGCGTTTCACTATCACGTAACTGGAATCGCTCATTAACTAGGATAATCGAGAGCTGACCGCATTCGAATACGTTTAGTAACAAGAACAGCGGTCCTTGAAACCGTCGAGAATTGGTTCAAGAACTTTGGGCGATTATAGGTTTGACAGGCTCAGCCTTCGGAGACGCGGATCATCTCGAGATGATCTATATGGTTTTCACAATCCCCCGGATAAAAAAAACTGAGTAGTTTTCTTATTTAAACTTGACCTTGCGCCCCATCTGCGGCGGTCCTCACAAGGCCCCGTCCTCATCTCGGGAGATGGACCGTCTACTCCCAAAGAAGCTCTCTCTTGTTCACCCCAGCGTCCTTTTATCTCAGCCACGTTTCGTGTCTTACAAGCCCCCGATTCCGAAAGAAAGGCCGTGACAGGAGAAGAGTGCCTCTTATTTGTGGCTCGGAAAGGAAGCGCATATCGTCACATTTGGGAGATTGACGTATCGCCGTCTGAACCGATTATTGACTGAATGCTTAGGCGTCCGAAGAGGATAGAGTGAATGGTCGGAGCATTGCTCTTATTCCCGACGACGCGCTGAGAAGCGTCGCGAAGTTTTTCCTTGTAAATTCAATCATCAAAGAGGGCAAATTATCCGTGTGTTTTCTCTCTGTTTAGTAATACACAGTAAAACCTATCTAAAATTATCAATCAGAGGCCCATCCAAAAGAGGTCACATTATACAGATGGTCATTGGCGCAATACATCAGAATGTTGAACTTCGTATTTTCTCACCATTCTCTATATACTTTGACCGGTTTCGGTCTTACAGCAATTTAAAAATTAACTAATTCTACCAATATTTCCATGGGTTGTATCTGATGATGGCTCTTAAGCCGAAACCGGCCGAATAATAAAATCGTGTGGAAAAGACGAAATTCAATTTCCTCATTCATTAAATGGCGTTCCACGAAGTAAGGTATAATCATATTGATTACGACAATATAGCAAGATAACTTTATAAGATGTAAGGAGAGTTTTTCTGTTGATAGGAATTAAAGCATACCTAAATTAATAAATATTCAAATATATGTTGTCAAATATGTTTGGAATATAAAAACAAGTAATCAGAGAAAGTATAAAAAAATGGTATGATAACAAAAGACAACCTGGTAGATCAGTTTTTACGGAGTAGATTTTATTTTTATCGTGAAACGTTTTTATAAATCCGCATTATGTTATATTTAGAATTCAGCATCTTTTCGCAAATTGAGTCAGTAAATATCAGCAGATATTGAGAAAAAACAATTTTTATTTTTTTCCTTTTAAACTTAACGTGAAATACAAACTTCAAACATCACAATTTTAGAAAATATGGAATCTAAAAGTGTCTGTTATTAACCTGAATATGGCTGCAAGGCCGAAACTGGTACATTAATAAAATCGTGGGGAAAATACGAAGTCCATTATTTCTCATTTATATGGGATATATTTCGTTGACAGCTCCTCACAGAGGTGGTCACTAGTCACCATAGATAGAGAGGCGGTCATTGCACGTTTTAAATATTACGTGTAATTCATATTACCTCTGCGGGGACCAATATAAACTAGTCACACTAAGCGGATGGTCGACATAGAGAGGTGTTCATATTGGCAGGTTCTATTGGAATTCTGCATTGGAAATTCTCTTCTCTGAATACTGATGCTTTTATTACGAATTGAGAAGCTCACTGATAGGTCCCGCAAATCTCGCAATCAGGCCCCTTCACGAGATTAAGACCCCTTATCATTTGCAGAGGAAGGCAGATTATTTGGTGCGTCTCTATATAAATCAAATCGTGTCAAACATTCTTTTTAACCGTTTCATTACTAATGGATCGAAATCGAATTTCAAAGTTTAGACGAATAGTCTCGTGATGAGGTTTCTGCTATTCCATATTTACGATTTCTAATTATTAGCTCCTTTTAATTACTCGGGAGGTTAATTTAATACTCGTACGTATCGGCAGAAGTTTTGAGGCGGTACCAAATTGCTTAAAGATAATGTGGTGAAAATCAGACGGGATTCTGCCTCCTTCTTTAACCCTTTCTCTGCGATAATCGACTTAAGTCTATTTGACTTTCATAGTCCTTATGCTGCATCTAATCCAAATAAGCAGCAAAAGCATTAATCCATTAAGGTCTCTTTCCCCAGTACATATGTTGTAATGACCTATTCTGAGTTTTATCAAAACTGTTCTAGATTACCTATAGAATTGCATTAATCAATTTTATATTTAATGCTTTAGTTTAATGATATTGAATCTCATTATCATGCCAAAATATAGTTTATCATGTTTTGGTTCCGCGTTAAAGTAATGTAAGTAATGCATCCATTTATTGTACTGCAATATTCCCAAGTGTAGAGGGAAATGGGTTTGTCTCTGAAGAATTCTTTCAATTATATTATGATATGAATGATGTCATATGAAATTCGAAGTATATAGTAGTGCTGAACAAGAACATCAGATTTATCTTCTGCTTGGAATTTCAAAACAAAAAAATTTATTTCATTCTCCGCAGGATTCCACCATTGAGGTTCTTCCTTTTTGTCTTTGGCGGTGTTTCATATCAGTATTATGAGCTGGAATTATGTTGACCAAGAATTAACTTCGGAGACGAACATTAGAGCTGCCTCCCATTAGAGATAACTCTCGTTCCGAAATCCCTTGCTTCGGAAGTCGACTCGGCGGAGGACGATCTTCTTTTGTCTTATCCCTTCTCCATTCGGACGCTCGTTAACATTCCAAAGTATCCTGTGCCGTGAAACAGTCCTTTTATGGTTCGGCAGAAGAGTATTTTTCATATCAGGGATCGTGTTTTCCTGCCGCACCACCCCAAGAATTTCTTTAATCGGGAAGATTGAACGTGGTACTGATTTTGAACGACTGAAGCGAAAGGACAGATTCGAAAACGGGGGTCCTCTTTCTTCGATGAGATTTTGGCTGCCCAGCAGATAAATTTCCAGGTCGTTCAGAATACGGCCGTAATTAATAAAAATCGTTAAAGTTTATTAGGTCCTATTCATTTCTTTTCCCTGTTTAATGATAACAAATGGAAGTCTTTGATATGAAGCGGTTTCTGTTACATGTGGTATATTTATCTCTGATGGGTTCGTTTAGTAGCGTTGATAGCGACTGAAACTTTGACCCAAGTTGTCTAGCTTCTTGTTTTCATTTACGCAATAATATTATGCCACCATCGAGGCTTTCTTTGACCATGCTATAGTGTGATAGAAAGATACCAAAATTTTAAAAGATTCAGATACGATTCCCAATTACGATTCCTGCAATGAATAAATTTCGTGATTGTCATTTGCTCTTTTTAGGTGAAATAAATACTCATTGAAAGAAGTATATTTATTAATAAAACATTCAGTAGATTAATTAACACAAGAGATTATAAAATAGAGTAGAATATAATTTTTATTGAAAAACTTAAGTAATAATTGAAACAAAAAATGGAGAAATTTCTTTATTNATATATAAATGCAAAAATTCAATTTGAATTCATTTTAATTTTATATTACATAGTTACATTTATTATTGTTCAATAAATATTAAATAAGTGGATTCACAATGCTTGAAGAGGTATTAAAAGTAAATATTTTATTTGGAACTGAAACAAGTAAAACTAATTGACTCTATGGAAATTTCGCGAATTCGATACAAAGATTCTCTATACACCCAAGAATAAGAAAAATAAATTTACAACAAATACTATATTCAGGCGTTATTATCACCTATAGATTTTAAATTTATGGTAGTTTATCAAAAATATTTATCTATTTATAATTAAACATCAGATAGGGAAAGAATTGTCAGAGATGGAAATGAAGAGTCCTTGCTGAATATTTAGACTTACAAAATGTACTAGGATAGTTCGCTGTAGATGGTCGAATATGTTGAAAGTTTTCATGATCATATTTACCTAAAAATTACTTTCGTGTCCCTCTCCCATTAAATTGGTATTCAACAAGATAACATAATTAAGGTTTTTGAGATTAAGTGCGTTGGTATTTAATTGCCCAGTGTTGGGAAAAAGGTGGGGAAATTCGACGAATTCAATTAGTCGTATACTCTAGTTGTGTTACCATTTGGAAAAACCACCATGTACAGTTGTTGTTTCGCCATT
This sequence comes from Ladona fulva, assembly GCA_000376725.2. Taxonomy (NCBI): domain Eukaryota; kingdom Metazoa; phylum Arthropoda; class Insecta; order Odonata; family Libellulidae; genus Ladona; species Ladona fulva. Next base: position 750,835 of record KZ308272.1, read on the forward strand.
TCTGTTAACATTTAGAAAATGGATACCTATTTAGAGCACAAACGATACAAGAATTCGCAAAAAAATTGTTTCACTCAATATTTGGCAGCTGAAATACAAGTTCTGGGGAGATTAACATGCAGGACTGTAAAAAATAACATGAGAAATAAGGAATTTAGTACTTTGTGCGTGATGGATGATATCAATTTTAATTAAAAAAAAAGAAGTCGGATGTAAAGGTTAGAAGCTCCGGTCCGCTTAAGAAACCATGATGCAGCAGAATATGAAATATTCGCTACGCTAAAAGCGGACTTCTCATCCGAACATTCCTCTTTTTGAATTTTATCTTCCTGAATTTCTTCTGGTTTATCTCATCCATCTAGCCTTGGGTCACAGTGCTGTTGAAAACGGCAAAATTCAAATAAATTCTTTCTTTCCGCAGTTTCGGTCCTCTGCGGAATGTTATCACAGTGGAGGCTCTCATCTTTTTTATTGAAGGGGAAAATTAAATTTATTCCTTACTTAGGGACCTTGCGCAAATTTGAATGTACATATATCAGTTTTCCTCCACTTTTTTCCTCTGAGAATTCCCTGGAACAGAAAAATATCTCATCCAGAAATTTTGAGTTTAAATTTTTCGAAATTCTCCGATTAGAATGCCCCTTAGCCTATTTAGTTCCCTAGTGCGAAAAAGTGAAATTATGTTTATCTCCTCTAAGTAAATGAATTTTATCGTCTGATTTCGAAAATTTTGTTTTACTCGCACTGTATGTCAAACATCTTGAGACCTTGTTACACCCTACGCGGTATGATTCTTATTTTAGTGTGCCGCAAACAAGGCCTTACCGTGCCGCATTTGCGACATTTTCACTGATGTAATATTTTATCATCCATTTGCGCGTTGTTTTAACTATAACTGTGCGTCAAATTATTTTATTACTGAAACAGTATTGCTAAACTATCTTCATTCGACAATTTGTGTTTTATTTTGCAGGGGCGATTTATAATTAGGTATAATATGCGCTAGCTGAGGGCCTCATCTACATGCCTCAATAAGACTGCGCTAATTAGCTCTCTAAAGATAATCGTTCTAGATTTTTACTTCAAGAAAGAATTTTATATAGGTTGAGTAAGTCTACGTAAAATATTTATAGAATATATTGTACTACTTGTGTCGGTATATAATATGAAAAAGTCTGTCCATCGTTCCTTGTAATTTATAAAAATACTATGAATAGTATTTCAAAAGTTGTTTGTTTATTCTTTCTGTAGTGAAGCGACTGAGATTTCTATGGGATGAATATTTGTAAGTTTTATGAAACGTTTTTCTCGTGAGGGCCTCAGTCTGATCTTTGCGCTTAGGGCCTCTGATAGCTTAAATCCGTCCGTTCTTCCGAACATGTCTGAATTTAGGCGTGATTGAGCAGAAATAAACTTCAGCACGAAGTGGAGGGAATTGCGGTCTTAAAGGTATTGGTGGACGTTTCCAGCATTCAGTGCAGCCTATTAACTCTTTTTTAAACGAATTTGGGTATTTAAGTTATCTTTTTCATTTTCACCCGCTACATAGGTTAAAACGATTCGGACGTTTTTCACTTTTTATATATTCAGCCATTGATTCGTTTTTCTACCTACCATACCGTTATTAGTATATTTAGGATGGAAAGAGGTTCGCCATCGCTAGTTTTAGTTATCGCGAATACTGAGTCGGTTAGTGTGCCATAAGGAAAAAAGTTGAAAGAGCATTGTCTTGAGTAATGTCCCCTCTTATTGTTTTCGCTAGGTGATGCTATTCTGAGATCATCTTTCACGGCAGTTGCCCTTCGTCTGGACCTATCGCACTGTTTATTTTTTTTGATCGTTCCGCGAAAATAAACCTCCCTTCCGATTTTTACTGCTCCAAACATAAGAAGTGCGTCCCAATTCCGCCCGCTTCTCCTGTCTCGCTCTGTATTTATGCGCTCTTGGACGAGGCAAATGTTTTTCCACTCACGACTAACGATCCTCTATACATCCGGAGGCCTCTAACACTGAGCACATCTCCCAGAAAATCCCACGAGTGGTCTAATAAGAAATGAGAGAGGCATTCTCTAAAAATTAGGCGTCTAAATGTCGCCCAAGGCTCACGTTATGAGGCAGTAGGCGTTAAGATGGTAGCAGGCACTGTTGCAGAGCACCCGAAATAACGCATAATATTTGAGTCTCCCAGGCGTACGAGATGATTCAGAAGAATGAAAAGTCGTCCAGAGGGTCGGTTAAGTCAGATGTCCAATGGACGAAAATGTCGTCAGTAGTCCAGAGGAGTTAATTCAGTCAGTACAACTCCCTTATATTTTCGTTTTTAATCTTAAAACGAAGTCTTCATTACGGACGAAAGTCCTTACAGGTATCAGGACATGGAGCCACAATTATTGTTGGAGCTCGGTAATAAAACGCTAAATTGCGGCTCAGTACCGGATTCCTCCCTGAAACCGATTCAAAGCGGTTTTCTCAGATCTGAGCATGAAACATTATAGTCCTGAAAGTTGATGATTAGGTGTACTATTTAATGACATGTCATTTAGTTAGCATTTACTTAAAACTCGCATTATTAAAGATATAGCCAGATTCTGATGACTGTTATAATAAAATAATTAAGTAAAGCAAAAACCCTTAGGAAAGTTTATAATTAGGTATACTATATAATAACATGTCATATAGTTCGTATTTACTTAAAACTCGTGTTATTAAAGATATAGCCAGATTTTGATGACTGTTATTATAAAACAAATTTAAGTAAATCTCCCTTTAAGGCGATTTGTAAATATAGTTAATGTCACAAGTAATTTCAATGCGAACCGAGGAATCGATGATGGTTTCCGGTTACAGTTTAAGTTAAAGGACGTTGATTTTTCGGTTCGTGATCGGTTTTCATTTTCGCTAAAATAACGTTTTTTCTATTTCCTGTTTCCGGTTCGGTTTTAGATTCGATGCCTTGCAAAGTACCAGTATCTCCATCTTGGACTATATTATGCCACTAAATTTGTGTAATGTAAACAATCGGTAGTAATTAGTTAAGTATACGGAAAAATCTGGGGATTGCTGATCGAACCACACGAAAGCGGTCATCATAACTCGATCAGTTTGATAGTTGTAATATGGGACTCACATTTGAGGATGGTTAAAAATTGGTCACGTTAGACAAGTAGCACTGAATCACGTAAGTAGTTTCACTAATGCAGGATGGTTCACCAATATTAGATAGTCATGCTTTATGAAATTCGCTGCATTACTTCCTGGAAAATTAATTTTAGCAGCAGTAAGATTTTGCCGTTTTTCTCAATTTAGTGATACTTGAAAGTGCGGAAACAATCCGCGTAAGGTACTAGAATGCCCATGTTGGTACCCCGATCATACACCTAGAAAGAAATACAGCGCTAACTGACTCATCTTTCGCCATCAAATATGCTGAGTCTAGTGTAAGATGAGAAGGCATCTTTAAGGAAAGATTGGTGTTACCCTCAAGAGCCACCCTAATGGCCCACGCACCAGCAGCTTCTGCATAAGACTGTTTCCATTGACGACATTTGTTGTTACGCCTTTCGGTTGCGTGGTTACTGAAGAAGTCGAGCGGGTTGACGACTTGCATCTGTTCCACATGCTTCTCCTACTCCTCACTCCCACGCCTCTTCGAGGACCCCCCGCCTAACGCCCACTCATTCACTTTCCATCCGCGTTGTTTCTTCCTGCCACTCCCCTTCTCCCTACACACACAAGCATAACTGTATTCATAACTCTTGTGTGTCAGAAATACTCTACAGAATATATATTATACTTCTCTGACGGAAGTTACCAAACTATTTGAATGGAGGACCACATAAGTATGAGAAAGGAGCAAGGCGGCAAAATGAGCATCTATTTTATGTTCTTTGCTTGGAAAGGAATAAATTAATCAACGACTGTGATTCAGTATGAATAGTATTAACAAAATCCACTGCTTTGGCCTCAACTTTGCAGTAGCTCTTCACGATGAGAGAGAAATAAAAACATAACGTATAAAAGTTGTTTTTACTCCTTTCTCATCAAGAATAGCATTATAATTCCGAAAAAGAATTTAATGGAAAATGCGGAAATTTCGAGGATAAAAATCATTTAATTGCAATTTTTTGTAAAGCTATAACGCTGCACAGACCTACACTGTCTTTAAAGGATTTGAAATTAACTAATATTAGTTTTCAGGCAACGTAAGGGCTTCTCTCGCTTCAAAATTAGTAAAGTTCCGGTTGCTTCCGTAAAAAATATGGTAACTCACATTTTTTTTATTCCCACGAGAGACGTAATATACGACGGATTAGCGATCTGCATTAAACCACATTCGAATTTGGTACCTGTTTTATATTTAATATTTGTTTGATTTAGTTCATAAGGTAAAAAAGGTAACACTATCCCTATTCATTATTTAACATCACGTAATCTTAGTTGCGTTGAATATTTGAAAACCAGACATCGACTACATCAAATCTTAAGTTTTCGAATTCAAACACTATAGGTAGGAATTCCCCCTTGCATCCCATAGAAGGCTAATCCTTTGATCTAAAGGTAATACCAGCCTTCACCCTTCAGTTGAAGAGGGTTTTTTCCCAAAATCAAAATTTTTGTTTTGTTTTTTATGTATTTTTAAAATGGTAAATACTGATGTAAAAATAAGATCCGAGGTTAGGTGGAAGAGAGCCCCATTCGGGCCTAAAATTTCCAGTAAATGGCCAAATAATAAAGATAATAATAATGATGATGATGATTATATTGATGATGATAATAATACAATAATGATAATGATGATAATAATTTTCAAATTATAAAAACATTTACTCAAATATAAATGTGTATTAAATAATGCATGAAATACAAATAATTATACGTATATTGCATATAATTATTCATTTAATGTATGTTTAGGAATCTAGATTTTCACAACAATAAATGTAATTTATAACAATACAATTTTACAACAATAAAAGTAATATCCCGTGCTTTGTTATTTCATCATCATTCCTTCATTATAAAGCATGAAATATCTATCCCTCTTTGATATTGGAAATAATCCGCTACGTGGCTCATGCGAAAATTACAAATATTTTCTTAAGGTTCCCTAGAGCCTTTCCCTTTTATGTGAAATATGCTCTAGCAATATCCTATAAATGTTTATTATCGGTCTAATATTTAATTTCTTTCCTTTCAGGTAAGTGTGAGTGGCCGACACAGCAGCTGCAATTCATATGCCGTTGGCGATGTTTAACCTTAAGCGAATGGAGCCGATTCATGCCAATGAGTAGAGGTTGGGTCATGTTTTATTTACACAATTCTTGATTGCCTTTTGCAGATGCGAGTTACTTTCAAATTTCTATCGCCAGGTTGAACAGAAAATCATTTTCGCTCCGTTAACAAAGATTAGGAGAAAGGACGTTTGTAATGGTATATCACAGCATTAAATGTGTCCACAGTACAGGGATTGAAATGTCTCTTTGCTGAGATATTCGAACTCGAGTAATTTCCGCACCGTTTTTTGTAACCGTTTCCATGAATTTCAGTTTTTTTAATTCTTCACACTAGACAGTTTTTTCGTTGGCCAATAAAATCAGCGAACGTCTAACGTGTTTGTGGTGATGATGCAACGTGAGTCGACCGATTAAATGGTCTGATGGTATCGTTTAATTTATGCCCATATTTGAGCATTTCCCAAAGAAAATCGCTGCAGCTTATTGGGCTGATACACTAGTGATAATTGATGATGAATACTTACACTTCTAGAGATTGGTATGTTAAATTATAAAATAGATTGATAAAGGTTTAGACTTTGTAGATTATTTTTTGTAAAACATCCCTGCCTAGTAAATGTAACAGATTACCGTTCCAGGCATTTCATGTATAATGAAGACCAATTTACAAGGTAGTTAGCGCTCGATTTGTGAGATAAGCGCATGGAATTACTAGGGTAATACTTTAGCTAAACATCAATTTCAATATGTTTTGACGTAATTTGTACAACTAAAACCAAAACACTCTAAGTAACCGTGAGAAAATAATATACTGTCCGCAGTTAATTTATTTAAACAAATATCACTGGACTCCATCAAATATCCAAGTTCCAGTTAAGAAGAACTCAAAAAACCATCAACGCTAAGAATGTCACTTCTTCTCTACACACACAGCTTCTGCTCTAGTCCCTGAGGAAGCTATCGTTGGTGGCGAAATGTTCATATGACAGAATCTTATCGTTGATGGTTTTTGGAGTTCTTCTTAACTGCAACTAACTCAACCATCAATAGCTACTTCTATTAGAAATATCTAAGTAACCGCTCAAGTTTTTCTCGTCGTGTAAACATAAGTGCCTGTACTTGTTTCAAGCCATGAAGAGGTTTGGAGCGATTTCAAAGAAAACATACCGACTTTTATTTTCATTTTACAAAAATAAGTATTCCATATTTACCTTGTTGTCGGAAAACTAGTCTTGTAACCCCAGAAGCACGCACTGAAATATATCTCCAGTAATGTAAAACTTAATAGAAGAGACGATCATGTATTCGAGGATGTTAAGGTCAATTTACGAACTGGTGACATTGTATGGGGACTATAAGATAAAGCAAATTAACCTTCCTCTTCCTCGGGTTACGCCCATCGCATAGCCCAAATTAAGTATCATTAGTGTATGAAGCTCGTTGATGCCGCAAATCAGGCCACCTTGGAGACAAGATCATCATCGACTAATTACGGTTGGTGCATTTCCCGAATTAACTCGGACACACCCGAAGAACGTGACCGATGCACCAGCTCTCGACCGTTTTCAATGCCAGCGAAGTGAAAGTTGCAGAAGTGCAGTGCCAAAGGACTTTCCGGCAAACGACGTCCCAAAGGGCGGGCGTGGAAGGTCGCGGTGAGCTCGCCAAGCGGAGGCGGCCAGGAAAGACTCCCCCGCTCGGTCCATCAGCATTCCGCGCGTACAGCGTGCGGAGAACACGCGTGTCATTCCCACGCCATCCAATCGCTGCAAACGGAAGGCGCCGGAGGAGCGAGTAGGAGGACCTCTTCCGTAATCATTTCTCTTTCCAGCATCGGACGGCATCGGTCCTTGTCCTCGGATAAGCCAGCGTCGTTTCCACGTTCATAAAATGCTGGATTAGATGCAGCGAAGTGGAAGGAAATTGTGTGCTCGGATAACTAAGTGTGTTGCGCGTTCGCTTGCGGTGGTCACGGGTTCGGTTCCCGGTGTTAGCTCGTGGTGACCTCAGACGTCGATGTTCATGAATTAATCCATATTTTCACTATAAATAAGGGTTTTGTGTGTCTAGGAATGGTCTAAGAAATTCATCGCTTTCAGTAATTTATTTTCAAAATTTAAGCGAAATTATAGCTACTAAGTGTAGTTTGAACTTCGTAAATTTTAGTTACATAAATCAGAACTATTGAGCTTACTCGAGTCGAAGTCACTCGAATACTTTTTAAAATATTTCTTTATTTTGTTTGAGCTTTAAAGCATTTCATTTAGAATCAACTCTTCTGATTATTCTACCGAAAAATCTACTACATTGGGATTAGGAAACTTGTAAGTGTAAGGTTTCTAAGTGAAAGTGTAGAAGTTTGAAGTTCTAAGGTTTGGGTGATAATAATGCTTCATTCTATGTCATCAATAGTAATATTTATTGAGGCATTCCTTCACTAGAAAAACCGCGATTGATTTTCTTTGGCCGAATTTTTCATAGTAATTTATTTTTATCTAATTTGGTAGTCATCTGCTCTGTGTTGGCGAAGGTCAGCGCATTCTTTAATCGAATCGCATCATATCGTATATTTAACTACATTAACTTGTATTATGTTTTTCATTTTATTTGTTTGATGTATTGCTTTGATTTATACTAATTTTTCTTATTTAATTTATATACTATATCTTTTCGCGAGTTCTTTTCACTCCCCTTCTTTGTAGGTGTTTTCCCGTTTAGTGAATTTTTCTCTTCTTCGACCTTCGGTTGAGAAGACTTTTACCAGTCATTTTGTTGTACTATATCTTCCTACTCTAAATATTAAAGTACCCACTTGTGTACTGTATTTCCGGCCTATAAGACGCACCGTGATTTATCAGGTGGATGAAGCAAATATTATACTCTCACGAAGAAACGAGGTTCGTAAAAAGGCGTCAATTTACGGAAGAATGATAAAAAAGCGCAACATTGCTGGAAAGGCTTCCGCGGTGATTAGAATATAAAACCCACGGGTCAAAGCGCAACATCGTTTACAATTACGATAGTATGGTTATTCCTAACATCAAAAAAAATTTCACCCTAGGCCAGAAAGACGTAGGCCGATTTTAGATAAGTTTTTAGCGGAAAAAATGTGTATTATGGGACGGAAAAATACTGTATTTACAATTGAGGTTAGGTGGAAGAGAGGCTAACTTTTCGTAACCTAATCTTAAGAAAGAGTTAATGCGTTCATTCATATACTGCTGCTCGACCATTAGGCCGCATATAAACCGTCAAGCTACACTTGAGTGGAGCATCGCTCACATTCTAATGGTTAACATCGAAATCGTACGAAGGAAAACTTCTATAATAACTGAATGAATCGAAGTTGAAAATTTTCCATTTCACGATATTTTCAATACACACGCGCGCCTCAGAGGTTATCCACCTACGCTAATAATGGCTTTCCTTTGCTTCCTTCCTTGCTCCCTTTCCGCGACTTGCGGCTGCTATAGTCCTTTTTCATTCATATACGCTCGTTTTTAAAGAATTCGTGCGGTTTGATTTAATTAAGACCGGGAACGAAAGAGCGAATTTCGTTTTAACTCTTTCTTTTTAGACAAACGCGACGAGTGATCCAATATTCGAAATCCGAGTTCGTTTCTTCGGTTTCCTCTTCCCACAATATTGATCGCCGCTATTCGCGGCTTTGCGTGATTTTTCTTATGCGATCGGCTTACTGTTATGTAACGTGACTTCGCCGTGACACAATGGGCGGATGGATATGGGATTCTGCACGGCCATCGCATGTCACCGATCTCAGGAATGAATGCCTCTTTCACGCTACTTTCGAATCTGCGGTTGATCGGAAACCGAATAGCGATACCGTCTAAATTGATGTGGAATCGACCCCGGTTCTTTCGATACCGCTATCGGAGCACTTATATATCGCTGGTTTTTATTTAATTGAGGAGTCAAACGTAGTATTTAGAACCCCTGCCAGCTCTTATAAGTATCCTTGCAAGAGGAGTACAGCTCCTAGTTTTTTTTCCAACATCTTTCCGGAGTCAGAAAGGATTGAGATGTGGCGCGGAGACAAGAAATAAATGGGACAAATGTTAAGGGCGGATTGGTTTCTAAAATGAAGCAGTAGAGAAAAATTTACTTTCATTTGCCTTGCTGTCAATCTTTTTAATGGCTGTTATCATGTAAAAGGGCTCCCGGATAGCCAAGCGGGTAGCACGTTCGACTTTTATGTAAACGGTCCCGGGTTCGATTCCCGATCCTCATACCTGCGAATTTACCTCAGCTCTAGAAGTACTTTTAACTATAGATACTGTTACCAGAGTCGTGCCCGGCTTACCTGCAGCCCGGTTGCAAACACACTTTACCGCACCTTAAAACTAAATACTAAACCCATATATTTCCTGATTTTCAGGTCGAATTCTTTTCAAAAGGCATTAGAAAACCAGTGATTTGTGAGTTTACATTGGTCACAAAACATCGATAACAAATAATTATGCGTATTCTATATGATGACACAGTAAATACTTAGCATACGGAATAGTAAATTGTTAACAGTTCACATTACTTTCGAGAAACATTATCACCGCAATGCGCATAATTTAAAATGATATGATTTGTATGAAATCTATTTTTCGCAAATAAATATGAAAGTTTCTAATAAAAATTGTATTGTACGAGTAACTTCGATTTAATCCACTAGACAAATATTACTTTCTCGTCTTAGACTATCCTTAACGCTAAATGTTTGCTAATCTTTAATTTCACATCATAATCTTTCCTATATAAGATGTGTGCATCATACAGAAAACAACAAATAATGTTGTTGTGATACTGATAATGGTTGGCTAAGCTTCTTTTGCTGCCTTTTAGATACCGCCGCTCGGGTGCGATGTACCCCTTGCACCCATAGGACGGCGCGGCTCTGTTACTATGATATGAAACCTAATCTGGTATAAGTGATTCTGAATAATATTCTTCGTATAGATCTCTCCTTTTAGAATGCTATGAAAATTATTATTCGTAATGTGATCGTGCTGAACTTCCGTTTAGTCCCCAGTCATAGTACAGATCCTCACTCCTAACCAATACCTCATTCCTCACCTTTCTTTGTAAGCCTCATTCCCTTTCCATAGTTTTTGTTAGCTAATGCTGGAGAATCTGAGGTTCAAGGATGCCCCTTGGCTGAATTACTTAAAGACAGATTTTTTCTTAAGAAAGTAATTTGTTGGGATGCTAGAGGAAAACAGACAGGAAGAAAAAAGCAAAAATTGTTGAAATTAAAGAAAGAATTGGTTATCATAAAGAAAAGAGAACGGCAATTTATTAAGGAGTACAGGAAAATAGAAGACTCATTTATGTCTGGGGATGGACCAGTTGTTATTCGGTCGTAAAAACTCTCCATTCACTCCAATTTTAAAAGTTTTACACTTGGATCTTTTCTTCGAAATCATCTAAGCAAAGTTAAATTTAAAACTAGACAGATCCGAGATTTTCATTAGTATTGTTCTCATCTTTAAATGAATCCTTCCATACCATTGAAAGCCAGTCACAATTGAAGATAAGTTGCAATGACTTTTATGATCGAAGTCGCAGAAACTAATCGATAATAACTCCCGTTTCGATCAACGCTCGATTTTATATTGGAATCGGGGACGGCAAATATTTACGATGGACATAATCGGTGGAATTCAATGCGCATTGGGTCCGCATGTAAGCCCTCTTCACTTTTATCTTTCCTTGGCTCCCAAGCTGCGTCCACAGTCCCTCCTTTGTATCCCATCATGCACCGCAGTTGCACAACTCCATCCGTTTCATTCGAGATATTTTTTCCTATGCGGGGGATCTCTTTAAAGAATAGCCACAGACCGATTAAACCTAACGCACTTTATCTTTTGTGGAGTCTGGTGCCGCTGCCTTCCTTGTTTATCTAGTAATGAGGTTTACACTCACTCGTAAAGTAAAGTATCTTTACCTAATTTCTATCTTTACTCATTCTCCTTTACGAAACCTTTCATTCTTCATATTATTACTCCAAACTTCCACCCATAAGCGACCAGAATAATCACTCATGTAAGTATGGAACTTTCTTTGCTTAATAAGCGAAGTTGAATTTTTGTAGCAAAAGGGCTGCAATGATTTGTACTGATAATTAAATATTTCCGTTGTACGTAGATCGTTAGAAATATCAAAAACATTGAGATTGAGAGCTTGAAACATCTTGAAAAGGTCCTGAAAAAATATTCATATTTATCTAAGTGCTGACTTAGTTTTTTTTGTAACTTGTATGATATTTCCTTCTTTTATTAATTTTCTTTTGTTTTTATCTCCAAAAGCCTTTCTTTAAATCTTTCCGTGACATAGAATTAGATGTCAGAAGAGACAAACTAGTCTCAATCTCGCACTGAAATTAAGTAGTTTATTTTTATTATCATTATCGTTCTTTTTATTATTATTATTAATAATGATATTACTATGCATATACAAGATACATTTTCTTGAGATTTTCACTTACTAAAAATGTAGAAATTAAATTAAATAATTTAAATTTTAACCACAGTTTCAATTCAAATTAATATCGTGAAATTCTTAGAAAATATTGCTAATCATTCCCGTCTGTGTCTTTATTTCGAAAGGTTTAAATTTTCTTTTACGTGAACATTTTTCTTGTAAACTAAATATTCTCCACCTTGAGTAATTTTTATGCGTCTTTTAATGCACATTAATTAAATACATTTAATCTACGTCTACGGTATCTACCTTTCCGAATGTTGGTAGTTATTTGCCGTATACTTGGAGTTTCTAATACTTCCCATCATCCACTTTTGTTTTTCAGCGAACTTGTATCCGTTGAGTGCTGCGAATAACCGGGAGATGATTGCACTTTGTTGTTAGCCTTCTTCGCCCCTCTGTGTTGGCCTTTATCGCTCCATCTCTGCCTCCGCCTGTTGCTTCTTGCGCTCCACTTCTCTTCCCGTTCCGTCTCAGATTCTCTTCCTCTTTTGCCATCCATTTATCATCCCATCGAACACTCGTGCTCTCTCTAAGGTCGACTTTTTGCCCCACTGAATCAATCCTTGCTTTTTTAATTTCTCATTCTCATTCTATTACTCTTTTTTTACCGGATATTTTCTGGACCGACAAAAAGTTTCATAAGTGTGATAAAAATAGCTCTGTTTGTCGGCATCGTAGAGAATAATTTGTAATGTGTTAGATTTTTTACGTCGGAAAAATTCCAAAATGTATGCCCTGGTATCTTACACTTTCGTGGAATTCACACCGAAGTTAGAGAATAAACTATGTACGGATGCAGTTAGATATATTAACAGTTAAACTGCTTCCGTAAAATTCAAGTTCTGTTATAAATTGTAGTAATTCTAAAATCATTCGACAGTTGAGTTCATTTCGCAAGTATAAGCCCCCACAAGGAATTGAACCCAAGACCACCAAAGTCGAGCACGCTAATCTCTTAGCCTTTTTTGAATGTCGTGAAAAGATTTAAAGTATTAAACTTTTTAATCCCGGAAATCTAAATATTGATAAATGCTAATTTTTAGTATCTATGATTTTGTTTTTCATAGACCGGGAAGCATCTCGATGTGGGGCAATGTGAGAAAAGAATTTAAGTGAAAATTCAACGAAAATCGCTCAAGTTTGAAGACTGGGCAAAAAGTTCTGAATTCTCTACAAAAAGGACCCTTCGATATTGGAAACCGATACTCAGCCGCTTAAACGTAATCTTGGACGTATTTTTGGACAACTTTTCTTTAAAAGAGCCATTTTGGTGGTGAATCCAACTTTATAACGCCTGACATCGATTTCGCGCCAGCTTTTTTATATTTTGGAATTGAGCGCGCATACTTTCATGTGTCTCACATAATAGTCTATTTAGTCCACGTTTATAGATCTTACGTTGCGCGCTTCTCCTTAAATGGTGTGAAAATCTTTGCTGAGCCTTACAATGAACAGTATCTATCTCCATTTTTCCCTAAGCTGTACTCGATTTCGAGATCGATCTTTGGCTCCTTCGAAATGTGTCGTGTACACAATAAGGAAATGTTAATGTTTTGATAATGGTAGTAGGTTATCATTTTCTGGCCCATGTTGAAGGTGGCGGGAAGGACATAGGCTTCATTCATACAATGGTGTCTGTATTCCCGTTCTCCCTCCGCCCTCTTCCTCCCATCTTTTTAACCTCTCTCTTCCTCTCTTTGTCTGTCTGCCCCCCTTCCCTTCTCACTGCCCCGCCTTTGTCCTTTCTCATCCTTTTTTGTCTCTTCTTTTTTGGTAATTCTCGAAGGCGTAGGATCTGAAAGGTTTTCTGGGGTTCTGTATTCCTCCGAACCACTCTCGTCCACCTTCGAAGCACTTGTGTTTCTCCACCATACGCTGCTCTTATGGATATTATCAATGATTCAGAAAATTATAAAATTAATTTACATGATAAAATAAGATAATAAGAACCATACCTTTATTCAGGCGAATTTTAGTCTGATGGGACCACTCTTACAATTAACCTTGTAAAGACGAACACAAACAACCATGCCCTGACCAGGGTTCGAAGTGAGCCTATTTAGAAGAACTAAATAGGCTCACTCCAGTGGGCCTATGTAAATCAAATTTCTTTTAAATCCGGCTTTAAATCTCTGGAGTTGTAATTTGTAAATGTGTTCTGTAATTTCATTTGATTGTATTATGAGCTTTTCATGCGAAATATATATACCAGGATTCGATCCCGGGACCTCGGCGTTGCTAGCCTAGCACGCTAACACGCTTGGTACATACTTCTAGAAGAATACGTTCTTCTACAAGCACGCTAACTAATGGTACATACTTGTGTTCACAAACATTCGTTTCCTTAAAAACAAGGAGATTATGTCCATGTTAGCTGCCTATAAAGTACATCTACATATGTACCCTGCAAGCCGCATTTCGGAGTGTGGCAGGGGGTGCTTGCACCAAGACTCTGCTTCACTAATCGATTACTTTTGCGTATTGTTCGCGGAAAAAATGAATTTTCGATACGACTCATTCTAGCATCTATTTTTCTTATTTTTCTATCAGCATCAGAACGGTCTGTGCAACAAGGAAGAATTTTTTTACGATGCGTATCGCCCTTCGCTGCAGATTTTCTAATTCCCGAACACAGCACTTTTCGGCAGGATCCCATACACTGCACGGGTACTCAAGATGAGGCCTAACCAACGCAACGTAACATCACTAAAGGACTTCTTTCCGCTCTTATCGACTATTCTCGTCACGAATCCAAGTTTCTTTGGTACTTATCCACATCTATTACGAACATGAGAAGGAAAATACTGTATTCGTATTTATTTATGATTAATAAGGTGTTTTCTTTGTCCAATTTTTCTGAGTGGCGCTGTGCCTCCCTAACTCCTCGGTATTATTTAGAATTCCATGAATATCATCGTTTTATTGTGAATATTATTAATGATCCAATATTTTGCCAACGCAATCAAATCTCGTAAATATTACTACAATAATCTTAGGTTTTTCAAAAACTTTTCTGTATCAGCGTGAACTTTTCCAAAACCTTATTGCTCTTCACATCCAGGATAGTGATTCATAATCAAATCACACGTGGTCAAGTGAATTGATCCTACAAGTAACAAAATTGACTTATTTCCTAATAGTTTTCATCGAAACAGTCACAAAGAGCTTCCAGAAATAAACTGTTGTTGATTAAAACTTGCTTGTTTTTATCGATATATAGCACTTAAATTCATATCAGCGTTTAGATTCCAGCTTTTGCATATTGGTGCTGATTATCTTGCATAAAATACACACCTACGTCAGGACATGTTGCGATTTCCGAAACAGTCGCCAACTCTCGCAAGTTATTACGAAATTTGCCACCTAAATCGAAACATTCAATTTTCCATTACCTCCCTTGCCCATATCAATGAATGTACTTAAAGTCGGCAATCAAAGTTTAATTCTCCAACGCGTGTTCTTTTGCCGCATCGCCTCGAAAGTAAAGAAATGAGTAAGTCACCGGAAGGACAGTCACGCGCGTGACATTTTTTCTACTCTTCGTTTTCTTGCCGTCAAACCATTCCCTTCTTAGTTTACGATTCTGCTTCCGCCCTCGACTTTATGACTGGTCTTAAATGAAGGCAAAGGGAAATTAGTCATGGGACGAGCGAGAGAGAGGTGGTTGTTGAGACGTATTGTTTAGCGGAAGATAAATGGAATTTCTCGGAACACTATCGCCGAGGAGGATAACGGAGAGTAATTTTCGCTCAAGGAGTTGTCGGAGTGCACAAGGCGGCTTTTTAGCTCGGAAACAAGCAATCATGTCTACAACTGCGTCTTTTTCTTTATGCCTTTGTTTTAACGAACTTCTAGCATGTGTTCTTAGAGCGATTAAGTAGTGAAAGAGTTCGGAATCATTCATGAGGTGCTTACTCAATTTCGGTGTTTGATAATGATAGGTAGCTCAATGAAACTATTTCGACGTCAGAAGCACCACTTATATTTCTGTTCGCATTCCAGTTGGGAGAGATTTACTTGTTTGCATTGTATGTGATTGCGAAAGATTGTTTAGGTTTTTGCGCGGCATCTCGATTACGAAAACTCGCAATAGCGGTCATTCCTAATTAACATCTGCTCTATTTGACGCCATTGTGTAATTGGACTGCACTTGCAGTTGACTAAGTATGTGCATATTTAAAATTACTGAATGTTTGCATTCAAGATATAATCGACTACCCCGTTTGCTATGAACAAAAAGACTGTTTGCTGATAAAAATTGGTAGAAATCGAAATGGTCTGTGCAATTCCGTTCAGGATGAGTTATACTAAATTTTTGTTAGTTAAGGCAAAAGATGTCAGATGACATAAAGGGTGGGGTTACCAGGAAACGAAAGAAATGGCTTTAAACAGGGAATATTAAGGCACACGAACCTACAGAAAGGTGGAACACTTATGCAAGTTGCCTCATTTTCATTAATTTTGTGTAGAGTGATGATTGTTTTACAACAAAATCGTAGGGGATATCTTCGGCAAGGCAAAGGACAAGGTCATCTTTGCACATTGAGGTGTGCGCCTAAAGCTCAAGGATTAACAACTTATAAACAGCAACATGAGAGTGACTCGAATCCGGGTGTCCCCCTTTCGGGGATGCTATTCTACTCTCCGGGTAGGTAGTTTAGTAGTTAGAACCTTCCCCGGAAAGTAGGGGCACCGGATTCGAGTGTCAGTCACATAGCTATTATTCAAATCTGCTTATCCTTGGGAAATCTTCGAAGTTAGCGAATAAAATGTTACTCATATTTCTGTCAGAGTTCTTCGTGAATAAATATTCCTGGTGAGAAATATTTCGCTTACATCAAAATCTTGTTAAGTTATCTAGTCTGTTTCGTTTTCGGTCTGGTGAAGTTATCAAGTATGGCGCATGCATGCGAAGACGAACCTTATCTTGGTGTGCAAGTGGGTGAGCATTCAAAAGCCACATCTTCTGCAATTCTCAGTGGAAGTGTAAGGAGTCGTCTTATTCTGAGAATTCATTCACCGACTCTTGCTCCAGACGCCAATGCCAAGTGTGCAGGCGGACAAGTCCATTTGCTTTTTACCGAGAGACAATTCTCAAGGACTGATTCCAAGGAATCAGGGAAATTTTAAATTGGAAAGTTTTTGAATTTATTTATACAGTTTGGAGTATAGATTTCTTAAAATTGGAAGAACGACAGTTATACATACGGTCACCATTCTTCCTTAACAGTAAAGAACTGACGTTAATTTAAAAATACTGTCCGTATATTACAATACGTTCCCCATTCCTCTCCGTAGTTAACACCGCCTTCATGTTTCCTTGTATCGAAGATGCTACTCTGGTAGCGAAACCGGTTGCATATTACAATTTGAGTGAAAAAAATTACGAAGTATATTTTCTTTCGCACTGTCCTTCGTATTCATCGATTTTTTTCAGTTTTCCTCTAATTGAATGGGGAGATTTGTAGTATTAGCGGATGTTTCTTTAGCCCAAAGTTATCCATGAATTAAAAGATAGATTATTTATTTCATAATATTCCCTTGATGAACATTTAGGCAGTCATGGTAGAATTTAGTGAATTTTCCTTAGTAAAATAAGGCAGAAAACCCGAAAATGCCACTTATTCTTGCAAACTTATGTTCCTGGGCCACCGGATAGCCAAGTGGGCAACGCGTTCGAATTCGGTGAAAGTGGTCCCGGGTTCGTTTTCCGGTGGGGGCCCATGTTCGAAATGACCTAAGCTGTCGAAGCACGTTTAGCAATACTACTACTACTCCAATGTTCCTGATAATCTATTTATTTATTGTAGTCATTTTATTCATTTATTCATTTTATTTNGCACTTTTAACAATACTACTACTACTACCCTCGCTACATGATAGAATGTGTAGGAGCAATTAGAGCTCCCGGATAGCCAAGTGGGCTGGGCTACCAAGGCTTCCGCCCTTAGGTGGAAGCAGTACCGGGTACCGGTGGGGGCCCATTAGTGCGAAATGACCTTAGTTGTCGATACACTTTTAACAGTACTACTACTTGTAATAATATCTTCAGAACTGAGCATAGGCGCCGAATCAACTTGTATTTATTCCGAATTTTCCAGCGGGGACTTGACCTCCTTAGTTTATTTATTTTATTTATTTATTATTTAGCTTATGTTCTATATTTTTACGTGGAAATTGTCGACGTGACTTAAAATTAATATTTATATGTAATTATTGATTATTATTACTTCGTTTGGTATCACCAGAAATTCAAAATGGTTTAACCTCCCTTGGCCGAATAAATGATTTCACGATCGTGACATTTATGCCAAATTTATCCTCATGAGTCATTTTGATTCAGATGTAACGAGGAAAGGCGAATGGGTAAACGAGAAAGTCTTATTCCCAAGGCCATGCCGAAAAAAATGTTCGTTTTTAGCGTTAAATGATGGACGGTCGCGTTTCGTGAAGTAAAATCTCCAATGTTCCTCTGTATCACTATCCATTCTTGTCGTCAAAGAAATGTTTTTAAAAATTTATGATGTCGTGGAACTAGTTAATGTATTGCCGCGTCACTCTCCCCATCCGCGGAAGTCTGCATCTTGACTTGACGACCTTGTCCTTCACCACCTCTTCTGGTAAAAATGTTCTTCCTCCCATAAAATTCTTTCCGATTCGTGAAAATATTTAAGTCGTGCCTGTTTTAGACCCATAAAAATTTCAGTTGCCTTTTTTGTCCATCTTAACAAACTGAACATGGGGTACTTTTCCCCTCACGATTCCCGTATTAAAGGAAGGAGAACAAACTGAATATGGAGACTTCTCTGAGTGCGTAGTTGTTAACGCAGTTATGGTGTAACTTGTATACAGAAAGGTAATACCTGTTTTATGATTACGTAGTCTTTTTGAAATTCCGAATGAAATGCTATTCTTAATTTAATTGTTGTAAGTTTGGAAAAAAATAAGTACCTAATTGGGTAATGCACTTTGTCGTCGCTGGATTCTAGAAAAAAAATCGTGTAAAATTAATTATAAAGTTGAGCTAAAATTCTAATATTGAACTTGATTTACCTCCTTCGTAATGGTTTTAATATGTATGGGATCGATAATTCATCCCGTTTAGAATTCCATCTAAGCATTTTCGTTCATATTTATCACGTTTCTGGAGCTTTAGAGTAGCATTAGTTCACGAAAACCATTATAGAAAGTAGCGTTGAAATGGCTACAAAAAGTTTTTGGGTTTATTTTGCAGACTGATCCAGCCGGTTCACAGGAGCATTTACAGTCATTGATTTAGAAGGAATCTTAGATTTATGAGCGAGGTTTTGATTTAGTATACTAATCTCGAATCAGCCCGTTTATATTGATTCTATTCATTCTATTGAGTGAAATTATCTTCCCGATATCGTCTCAAGAGTTCCGTCAATTCTTACATCACACTCTTTGATCATCAAATCGATGTCAGGGTGAAATTTTAATGTGGAAGGCATTTAGAAAGAAATTCGCCTGAGGAAAAAAGGAAGTAAAAAAGTCATATATGACAGGGACTCGAACCCTGATTTTCCACTTTCTAAGCTGATGCTTTTTCTGTTGAGCTACCTTGTAGTGCAGTCTCACTCCCTCGTACTCCTTACTACAATCCTCAATTGGCTGGAGCATCTTCTCGGAAAATCTTATCTTCCTAATACTCTAATGTTCCAGCTTGATTTCATGACTCACAATCAGTGGAAAAAATTTACATATCTCCATATTCTCCCTGAGTGACTCCGGTGAGTCACTTAAGTTCTCATTCATTGAATTTCTCAGAAGTTTTGCAATTGTAACATTTGCCGGACGCGGTGTGGGAGTGGTTATAGTGATAACGCTCCATCCACGAGGTTCCGGGTTTGAGTCCCGGCTAATCGGATTTTTCTGGTTGCGTGTGTGTGTTCGTTCGTTGTTACTGTTTACGTCGACAGCGTAATTTTCGAGTCAATGGCTGCTTTTGGGAGGAATTGGGAAATAAATCACAAAAAAAGACTATTAAACGTGAGAAAGCCCACCAGCTGAGGTTAGCAAATGGTCACCATAGAGTAACATCTTGAGCAACTCCTTACGTTGGGCACGCGATACTACGATGATGTATTCGAAGATGGTGAGGATTTCAAAATAAAGATGCTCGTCACACTCCGTGAGGGTCCCTTCCGCCGTTGACACACATTGTCCCTTTGGACGCCGAATTTCTTGGAAATCCATCCGCGTCTCGCGCAGACCGATGAAACAAGCATCGGGACACCTCTCCGCGTTCTCTAGGGATCCTTGACCGGATGTCACGTGTTCTTCTCGTACAATCCATCTCCCCCACCCCACCGGTAGCATCCGCCCTTTCAGGGGACCCTCAAGATGAATTTGAAAAGAGATGAATCTCCGCCTACGCAGATTTTCCCGTCCCGTCTTCTCGGGTTTCGAGGCTACCTCACGTCTACAGATCTTACGACCGCTATTTCTCATGCGAGTTTTAGATTTGGTTCTCGCACCTCTTGTGGACCAGCCGAAATCATTATTCAAGGCTCAGGAAAATCTGGCTGCCAAAGAGGATGATTGGGCACTCATCATTGTCCAATAAAGAAGTGTTCGCGATGTAGGTGGTTCTTTTCATATTTTTGTATCATCTGGTTTTGCTGTTCATTTTTCTCTTTTGCTTAAAATCCTGCTGTGCTCATTTACCGTTTGGTTATGCTCGTATTTCTTTATTCATTTCTATTACCTGTTTAAGATTTATTAAAACGCTTCATTAGAGTGAATTTTAATAATTACCACAAGGTTAGCCCTGAGTCTGTATCGTTTACTGTTTAAGATTCTTTTCAGCTTTATCGTACTTCACAGTATGTTAACATTCCTACATACATAAGTGTTCTACCTTTTGGTAGAATGTTCATGTGCCCTAATATTACCTTCTGAACGGCATTTATTTCGCTCCCTGGTAATTTACCAACCCTTTTTGTCATCTAACAACTTTTGTCTTTGTCTTCCCCTGCTTTTTCCCTGGTTTTCTTCCCTCAATAACATTCTTTAGCAATCACTCTCCTCTCAATATTTGACCCACCCATTTCCTCTGTCGACGATTAATTACTTCGATTAAAACCCTCTCTTCCCCAACCATATCTAGTACCTCTGTGTTTGTATTTCTATCGAGCCAACTTACTTTTTCCATTCTACGCCATACCCACAACTTGAAAGCATCTTTTCTTTTGATGTCCTCCTTTCGTAAGGTTCACGTTTCACACCCATACAGCAAAACACTCCTCACTAAGGACTTTACCAGTCTATTCCTGCTTCCTTTATCGATACCTCTAGACATCAGCTTTCTTCGCTTCACGAAAGCCTCCTTGGCCTACCCTTTTCCGAACCTCATCTGTACACCTCCCATCCCAAGATTTCTAACGATTCTTTAATTTGTATTTCTATCAGCGATTTTTTTACATGCTCATCAAACAACTATGAAAGAATTTCCGTTTTTTTAATTTAAAGATCTTGTTTTTATCTTAAGAATTAAGTTAATAAAATGAGTTGATTAATAATAACTTAACTTAAATGTATTTGGGGGAACTCAATGTTTGGGGAAGATTATGATTACGTAGCCGTTTGTGACGAGATTTATTGATTCAAACATTTATTCGTTTTATTAACCAATTTTTATTTAGTTTTTTCTTTACATTTACACATTTATGTCGCCATAATTCTTTCCAGTTTGAGAGCCCATATTTTCCTTCCTTCACAAGGCCATCAGAAACAGTATATGGGGTTTTTGCTCTTTCCTTCCCTTTCTGTACTCATTGGGCGACACAATGTCTCCCGGATAGACTGCGGCGCCTGTATGGGGCACCAAAAACCATTGTTCGCATCACGTGACTGACCTAGAGATGCACGCAATTCATCTTTTTATCTCTCGAGATGACCTTGCCGCTGTTTCAAGTGGAAGATGACCCCTGCGATCTGCAGCGATGCCCTTCCGGGTTTCGAGCGATGTCCCTTAGAGCGACTTCCCTTCCCATTTGTGAATGATGCCGTTTTTCCCTCACACGCAAATTGGTCAATAAAAGAGCGGATCCTTTCTTCCATGAGAATCATTCTCCATCCATCTCACGCTGATAGCTCGTCTAATAATCTTGGTTCATTTTTTCCATTGGGAAGGCGCCGTGCTGCTCACTTAATAGTCTCTTTCCTTACCCTTTTATGAAACTGTCGTTTTGCCGCAGCTCTAGTGGAATAAGCTCGTTTGGGGTCAGGGCCGACACTGGAAATGGGGCGGCGGGACGACCGCCCAGGGCATGAAAGAGCCGTATGGATTCATTTAGACGTAACCGCTGCGGATTTGCGAGAAGGATAACGTCATTGTGTAATTCATCGATGGATCAGTAGTGCGTGTCCTATGCCCTCGTAACCTTCAATGCTGGTGCGTTTTAATTTATGCGCTGTTTACTGAGGGAATCCAACGGAGTGATACTGTCGTGTAACCGTGATCAGATCTTGGGCTTTATGACCTTATTTGGTGGAAAATGTTTTATTTGAATCGATTGAAATATTTATTATTCACCAGTTCGTGGATCGTCACCACTAAAATAACTTTAATTGTATGAAAGAATTATGGTTTTAGCTTTTCCTTGACCCTGTGAGAAATTCCGTGCTTCGGAACATTTTAGAGGAAAAGTTATCACCTCTTGTGACCTTAAGCTGTAGATAGAGTAGGTTGCTTAATATTTAATTAAAAATCATTTCTTTTTCGCATAGTAGCTGAAAATTTGATAACACGCTTTTCGAAAGTATCGAAACATGCATCAAAAATACATTCATACGATCTAACGCACATATTTTCTTATAGAATTTAAAAAAGGTGAAATCCAACAGAAAGCCGAAAAACTAACATTTTTCCATGATATTTTATATCCATTTGTGATGATATCCGCCAAATAAATTCCGCAGGTTTTTATATAATGAAAATATTTTACCCTTTAATATCGAGGTCAGGCTTAAGTCTTCCACCTAATCTCATATCTTATTATACATTGGTATTTACTATTTAGGGAAAATACAAAAGAAATTGGAAGAATATACGAATGGTTTGTACTTTTACCACAAATTTTATTTTCACAAAACAGTTACACGACCGGTTTCGAACGATTTATCGTCATCTTCTGGTAAATCGTTCGAAACCGGTCGTGTAACTGTTTTGTGAAAATAAAATTTGTGGTAAAAGTACAAATTATTCTTATATTCTTCGATTATGGATTACCACAACACCTCGCCTGATTCTGTGAAGTTTACAAAAGAAATTAAATACACAAAAGAAAACAAAAAAGGATTTTGTTAGTGGGGAAAAAAATCTCCAAAATTTCGGGTGGTTGGAAAAAACTCACGTTGCGGGAAAACGCCCACAGATATTGGCGTTCTGGAGAAGTATATGAAATGAGGAACTATGAATTATGGAAAAAAGCACTTCTTCTCCCTTCTGTAATAGCCCCACATTCGATCAGGATGAAGAGTTTCTCGTAAAGTTTACCAGTATTCGAGTTAGAATTCTAGCGGCCTCTTGCATCTTATAGTCCAGCAATTTTCAATCCGTAGTGTATTTATATCTCCTCATTATGCGACTATTAAATTTCTGCGGCTGTATCTTCCTTTGAGCATCTATCATGTCTCCAAAAGACTTGCCGTCTTCAGCACATATGTGACTTCTTCGGCCGGAAATGGCATCTTTCGCGAGGGCCCGCCCAGCCACCGGACGGAAATAGCATGATTGGTATGATTTTTTCCTAGCTTTCAATTGCTATTCGTCTAGCGATAACTCTTCCTCATCAAAACCCTTCTTGGGTTTTAGCCCACTGCCCTGTAGTCCTTCAGGTAAATCGGTCGGTAATAAAGGATGCCCGTTTTTTATTAGGGTATCTTATGTCCATTGAACTGTCTTCCTTCCTTCTGTCCCTAGGATAGCCCTGCGTTCATCTTCTTCCAAGCTTTTATTTTACGTTTCACCGCCCTAATTTCAGCTGTCCTGTTATATAAGCCCAGCTGTTTAATCTACTTGTTCTGATTAGTCTAGAAACGAAATATCTTTTAGTTATGCAATTCTTAATTTTCCATATCCGTCAATTGCCGATTGGGTGTTAAAAGGGCAGGATAAGTATTAAGAAATGAAAGAGAAGGTGTTAATTAAGGAACTAGATCTCATAATAACCTGGTAGATTCATGTGAGGTGAAGTCTTAGGATGTTGGCAGTTACCACGCACGCCGTACATCGTCATGTAGTATTCGTGTAAAAAAAGTAAGTTATTAACCGTCCCTTCAGTTAACCGATATGTCTTGTAAATTTTATTGTTTCTAGGTATCAGTAACTATATATTATACTGTTCACTCATTTTTAATCAGAACGATATGTTTGCTGATATGCCATTAGAAAGCCCCGAAAGATTCGAAGTGATCGATACAGTATTTAAGACATGTAAGACGTTTAATGTTTTTTTTTATTTTCTGAAATATTTCCTATCATTTCATTTTTCATCTTCGTTTGTTGTTGGCTCGTAGTATTTAAAATCAGATTAAATAGAATATTTTCTAATTGCCATTTGCGAAAGTTACTCTAGAAATAATCGAATCCGCAACTTTTTGAGCGTTATATTTCTGATATTACAGCCACCATTAGAGTGTGTAGCTGTAAATATTTAGATAATTGTAATTTCTCTCCCATAACCTTAGTTATTTTTAAACACATTTCGTCTCTACAGGGGGGGGGGGATGTTAATACTCAAATTCCCTCCTTGTTTACACAACTGGTTCATTGCTGACATAATGCGCTGTTTCGACAATCTTTACCGAAATCCATTTCCAAAACGTCTCTCGGGGCAAAATATAAAAATCAGTTGCGTAAAAAAGTTGTATATCAAGAGATTATGATATTGAAATATATACCCAACGATATTAGAGGTTTAAAAACACTCCCTAAGCTATATTTCGGCAGGCGATACTCGCGTTGAGAGACAAACGGGAAGCTCCGGATTACCGATTTCTGGGAAGTCCCAACGTTCATTTCAGAGACAAAGCGTCCATCATCAGGGGGTCTCCACAAAGTTAGTGGAGCTTCCCGTTTTTCTCTCAACGCGAGTTCTGCCTGCCGAAATGCGGCTTATGTAGTGTTTTTAAACATCCAATTCATTAACAGCCGTGTTCCAACTTTCTTTCAACCCAACGATATATCGATGGATATCATTAAGAACTCCAGAAATCGACAGTAAGAGTTTATAGCAATTCAAACCAAGTGTAATTAAATTACAATAAAATTGCAACGCTATCATAATTAATATACAGTCTTCTTTGCATCTGTGGTGGGTTTACGCGCGAAATTACCTCGGCTTTCGAAGCAATTTCAACAATACTACTTCTATGCAGCTATTGTTCCTTCTCAACCTGCTCCGTGCATCTGAAAACAATTTATAAAGAATAATAAGAGGCAATTTACCTTCTAACAATTTGGTGAAATGAAGGAGATTCAGAACTGAGCATAGGCGCCGAATCAACTTGTATTTATTCCGAATTTTCCAGCGGGGACTTGACCTCCATGAGGGAACACCAACGGGGAAAATGGAGCTTTGAAAGGGCCAAAAGCGGCTGAAAGCCCCAAATTTGCGATTCTTCCTGTTTATCTTCCTCCTTCGCCCGCAGACCTATTAATATCCGATCCATAGGCGAGCTCTAAAGGGTCTTTAATGGTCGGATCCGTTCGTTGTATTTCATCTCAAAATTTATGGTTTGACTTTTATGGGTCCATTAAATTCGCATTCGCATGTTTGATGATGAATATATCTGGTGATTATGTCCACCAGAAAGGAGAATCGACTCGTGCTCTCGTGTTACCACTTGCAGAAAAATCATTGCAATTTAAGGGTGTTGTGCGGGTGGGGAGCGCTACCACCGATGTCAGATTGAAGTATCGCTGCCAGATGACTCTGCTAATGCATGAAGCAGTTTGGCGTGACTCATTGCTTTGGCTTCTGTTCCTTCGTGAATGCCCGTCCATGCTCTCATTCATCGTTGCCAATTAATCGCTGCACGAATTCAGTCACTTTGTCACATTCCGCTTATGTATTCAATGGCTACTATTGCACATTTTGCATTTTAATGTAGTTAGAGTGAGAAATTAGGTTTTGAATCTTTCTTCCCTCAGTACCTATTGTCCATTTCCATATTGCTCCTTTTCTCTTTTGGTGAAGCAAGGAAATGAATTTTAAAAAAATGAAAAAAAAGCAAATTCACACGATCATGTCAATAACCCTATAACCTATCAGGATAGCGTCTTCATCCGCAGCAGTCCTTCATGTATCCCTACCCTTGAGAAAATCCTTAGCTTGAAACAATCTTGCAGGTCTCTTATATTCTATTTCATTTTTTAAAACTAAATTTTCTCTCTTTCACTATCACATGCTCTCTCCTCTTAGTCATAATCATTCTGCTCTCGTTTATAATTTGTGTCTGTCCAAATTAAATAGAATTCCTTTCATATTGGTCATCCAGGTACTCTTTTGGTCCATATATATACTCCACCTGCTATCGAATTTCGAATAATACGTTCTTCGACTTTGTTAATTTATTCCAAGCTTAATACACAACGCGTATGAATAACTCTTTCACCAAATTAAAGGTAATTCTTTTTCTTTTTGGGCTATTTTTTCCTCGCTGTCGCAGTCGAAGACCTAAATTTACTGTAAAGAAATATGAAATGAGTTACCCAAAAAGCACTTTTTGCGATTCGCTGCTTTTTCGCGATCTATAAAAATTAATTGAAAGAAAACAGATTACCCTACGGCAACGCAAATTCACCTTTAGTTGCATGAAATATGTCTCAGTGTGATGAGCATTTTAAAAATTCCAAATATGCGTTATATTGTTGTTAATAGTTGTAAAAGTTTAAAATATATTTATCCCCGCAGTTTTCGTCTTAGGAAAAAATTATTGTACGATCTTATTCCGAGGGTAGTCCAGGGGTGGGGAACCTTTTTCATCAGAAGGCCACGTGTACCATTCAGACGCATAACAAGGGTCATATGTGAAACCATCGTACCGCAAATGAGTTACGCATTGCGGAAGTTCAAGTAGTTTAACATCGATAATGTGAGTTCGATAACTTTTATAACCTGAAGGCCACTATACTAATTCAGTTTCTCTTTTTTTACACGTGCTCTTCAGTTACCTATTACATTCCAAATGCAGTAACATATTTATGACTTTTTCTGAAACGAGTTATTTAACTTGTGAACATCGATGAAGCATGGAATGACTTTTGTTCTTCCTGCAGACGAAGGAATAATTTCATCTTCTATTGCAAGTCTTCTTAACCGCCGTGACACGCGAAAGTTCTCGGCGTAACTTCAGATTTTTGCTTATTACAAATTTAAGCAATGCTTCTGAAATGTGGGCATAAATTTCCGAGACTTTTTGTCCGAATTTTCTGTTAAGAATTCCAATTTCTTTAATCACTTTCTAGGCTTTCACCTTTATAAATACGAGTTGAAAATGTAGTGATCCAGCATACGAGAAACTATATCGTAAATTGCGTTATGTACCTCGAAATTACTTGTTGAGGTGCGTCGTGGAGAATAACTGTGAAGGGGTTCTGTTGTAGAAAATAATTAGTCATTTCACCCTTTCTTTTTTTAACTTTCTTCTTTAATTTCCATATTCGACCATGACGTTTATTATGGCTGAAATCCGCGGATCACAGGAGCACGTTTACGTATGAAATATATTTTAAGCCTTTGCCATTTTGTATCCTGTCACTTTACTTTTTCCAAAGCAGTCAAATGATGTTGGCTGCAGATACTCGGTCGAAAATAGTTCGCCCGTTTTCAATGGTCGGTCGCCGTTGATAATTGAAGTTGATTCTGAAAAAAAATTCCAGATACGAGCAAGTAATCTGCTCCTGGCGCCAGACCAGGAAACGCGTTTACTCGACTGAACCGGAGTTCTCAAATAAAACAAGTCAACTGTCAATTAAAGGTTGGCTAAACAAATGTTAGGGAGCCATCTTCTCTACTTGATTTAGCTCTTTTACGTGATGGCTTTTCCTATTTTTTCGGGTGGATTATTCTTTATCTTCCGACTTTTATAATGGACCTTGATGTGAAGACGTACTAATCAGAGGTGATCTATGCGTATCTAAGAGGAAAATGATTGCTATATTACAAGCTGATCTAAGTAGAATGTGGTTCGTATTACTTCACATGATTGTATTCTAAAATGCATTTTATATAATGAATCTATGTTCAACTATCGTTCAAAGAAAACGTTAAAAACTAGTATTGTCGAATTCCCTCGCTACAGGGCTCCCGTATTGCCAAACCGGGCAACGCGTTCGACTTCAGTGAAAGCGGTACCGGGTTCGATTCCCGGTGGGAGCCTACGTGCGAAATGACCTAAGCTGTCGAAACACTTTTAACAATACTACTACTACTAACCTCGCTATATGATAGAATGTGTAGGAGCTACTAGAGCTTCCGGATAGCCAAGTGGGCTGGGCTACCAAGGCTTCCGCCCTTAGGTGGAAGCAGTACCGGGTACCGGTGGGGGCCCATTAGTGCGAAATGGCCTTAGTTGTCGATACACTTTTAACAGCACTACTGCTTGTAATAATATCACATAGACCACCACCACCTCTTCAAAGTATCTTATTCTTCGTCCATAGCTCAATTGGTGTGAAATAGTTAAGCTTCAGAAAGAGAGACATCTAATAAAAGTTTCCAAGAAGAAGTTTTCCGTAGCCCCTATAAAAAGCTTCAAAAAAATCTTCTAGGCAACGTCATAGTAGATATTTTTTTACAAACATGTGTTATCTTATCGAAAAGCAGTTAACTAAGTTACAAACATCAGACCAGATGTCACATTCATCAACAAAAGCTTACACAAAACATCCGAGATAAAGGGAGAAGATATGCGTAGATGATAGATTGCAAAAGATGTTAAATAGAAAAAGAAATCTGGAAACAATAAATGATAGCATATCGTGATTTCTAGAGTCATTTAATGGCTAAAAAGATTTATTTGTTGCCTTTCTTTTATCGGAAAAGATTTTTATTTTATATAGAGGAATGTTTGGTGGGAAAAAAATGCAAAGGTCTGGGATATTCTTGCGAGAACAATAGAAATAGAGTTTTTTAGGTAAATAAAATAAACTAAGGAAAAAACCCTACACGAGGAGAAGGCTTCCACAATCGAATGTAGAAATAGTATAGATAAATAGTTTGTTGTTAACCTTGAAATCCTCAGTTAACTTTAATAGTGACATTTTAGCACAGCAACAATAATAAACAGGTTAAACAGTGCGTGAGTATTCTACCTTTTGGTAGGTTCATGTACCCTAATATTCCTTATTCAACGCTGTTTCTTTCGATTCCTGGTAACTCGTTCCACTATTTATGTCATCAAACAACTTTTGTCTTTGTCTTCCCCTCTGCTTATTCCCTGGTATTTTACCCTCAATCACATTCTTCTATCCCTCTTCTCTCAAGATTTGGCCCACCCATTTCCACTGCAGACATTTATTTACTTTAATTAAAACCCTGTCCTCCCAAATCATCTCTAGTAGGTACCTCGATTTATCGACCCAACTTACTTTTTTCTATTCTACGCCATTCCCACATCTCAAAGGCCTCTAATCTTTTGATGACCTCCTTTCGTAAGGTTCACGTTTCACACCCATACAGCAAAACACTCCACACCAAGATTTTACCAGTATTTTCCAGTTTCTTTTATTAAGAACCTCACTCAAACTGTAAAATAGATTAATTTACACAAAAAAGGTTGGTCAAAAATGTCCGCGATATATTTCTTAGTGACATTAGCATAAATTAAATTCTTTTACTCGTTGAAACAAGTAATGGATCATATAAAAAATATATAATTAAATTCCGTCCAAAAATATTGACCATCCTACAGCCGAATACACTTCCCATCATCAGTTTTCAGTTGACTTTATCTCCATCGAAAACCTTCTAATTATGTAAAACAGTTACATTATCAAATCATCTCAATCATGCAAATGTAATTTCCTCGACATCCAATTAGCACTTAGCCCATTAAATCATGAGAGAGCATCAATGAAAGACCCCCTTCCCGGGTCATCCCTGGCCCGGATACGACCGGAAAGAACGCCCCCGTCTTTAGCATCCCTTGGAAGACGTCTCGAAACCATTTATCGGCGCCGCCGTCGGGATCTCCGAAAGAAAAAAGCCCCTCGTCAGAGCAGTCGTATTGACCCCCAACGAAAAACAAAAAAGAAGCGGAGGGCGGATGTGGCTCGACCCTTGTTCAACGAACCCTGCCATCGACAGTCCTTTAGGGGTCATCCGCTGTTTTTTATCAATTTCCCCGCGTCTATTTATAGGTATTTTACGCTCGTCTGACCTTCCATAGGCCGTTTCAATCTTGCCGTGTCCATGTTTTAACGATGGCTACATAGCAGTATCACTGTCCGACAATTAGCTTCATACTCCACGCAACATCCGTTTTTATTTGAATGAAATATGTCCTCTTGCTGCGCTGAAATGTTTATGGGATGTATTGATAGCAAAAAACGCCTTCCCGATCGTAATTTGTTTTTCGTAAACAACTCCCTTCTTCCATTGTTACTTTTTCTTCGGAAGGTTCTTTGTTCGTTTGCGCAAAACTTGCGATTTTAAATGTTTCATTCTTATAATTTTGCTTTTTAATGTATAATTGTACTTTATAAAACTTTGGTTTCAAAGATGGGAGCGTCGAGAGTGATGTGAAATGCGTAATTTTTTGCGAACACGTTTTCGCTGACGTATTTATGTATATCTGCAAATAGCGTGCTGATGTCAAAATCTTTGGTTGTAATCTAGCTTTCATTTAATTTATTGACTTGTACATTTATTGACTTGCTGAACGTAAAGAATTTATTTACTGATATCGAAATAAGTCATAGTTCGCATGGTTGGATAATGATAAGTTTCTTGCTGAGAATTTTGCTAAATGTAATGCCTGGATAATGACAATTTTTCAATTATTTTATAATTTTATTTCGTATTTCTTTATGCTGAATGGTAACGAGGCTTTAACACTCATATCCCTTACTTCCTACATCCCATCTCTTTTGTGGCTTTTTGATAATTTTTTGATTTGTAACAGTATCAATAATGTATTCTAATTTTGTGTTGTTTATTTTTAACTTCTATGTTTTTATTGTTCCTATTTAATTTTTCAATGGTCAATGTCTTCTGGTATGGACATATTGCCATGCCATTGTACGCTTTTTTCCTTTTATTGTTAATGTTTTTTTTTCAGGTTACAGAAGTTAATTCTCTTTGAATTTTGAATTTAAAATTTAGCTATCACTATCTGTAGGTTTTGCGGGTTTTTCACAAACACCCCTTCCTGCGGGTATTTTCCTGCAGTGGAAATTTTTTCTTAAGTTTTGGGCTTAGGGTTTTTTTAATCCACCTGTTTTTATTGCTGTTTTTCTCTCTATCTTTACCCACTTTTAAATTGATAAAGGGTTAGATGAAAGAGGAGACTTTTTAGTCTCAATGTCACGCTGAATAAAGACATTCAATTCTATTCTATCTCTTTAAGAATTGGAAATCCTGGTACAGCAATTTTGTATCTTTTTGGTTATAAATTAACAAGAACTTTAGCATATCAGTACCGTATGCATTGTATCCTTGTACAAGTTATTTTATTTCAACACGCAACCAACCGGTCCAACTTCCTAGAAATTCAATAATAATCATCCAAAAAAAAAGTTAAAACGGAACCACTGTGCAGAAGAAGGCCAATAAGTGACTATTTCACTTCTCAAATGGGTGTTGAGAACGTCGAAATTAATCTGTTTATCAAATCATATCTTTTAACGTCTATCTTGCATGATTTCGCTCGTTGGTGCATTTTAATTCATGGAATTCTCGCAAATTATTTTTTTCTCGTAATATATCCTGTGGGAATTTCTCTGTAAACTCTGGAAAAAGCAGTATATCGTTAAGAGTGGTTCGAACATTTCCTGTGCGACCAAACGTCTCCCTCTTTTAGTTCCCCCCTATACTACACGTCACTCAGCTCGTCTGCCTCCATCCTTTTTACGGCCGTTTTTATTTCGGAGACGGAACTGGCAGATATGCCCTTAACTCGATGTCACTACGATAGGGCCGATTAGGTGGTCTCGGGCATTTTCCCAACTCCGCGACCGGACATGGATGCGCCCAAATACCCCCAGAGGAACCTCTATTTAGTCTGGCATCTTAAAGTAGTAAAGATATAATTTTATGGAGTGATCTTGACCTTGCGAATCGTTTTTGTGCGAGTTTCTCTCAAGGGTGGATTTAAGAGACGTATGTTTCCGGCTTTATCCCAATCACTCAGTCCGTATCTCTTTGGAAAGCTGTAGCAATTAGAATTCTCGTGGCAACGAGTTGCCTGTGATGGCTGGTGCATCTTCCTCTTGAAAATGAGAAGTGAAAATTGAAGGAAAGACTTCCTTCAGTACATTAGCTGTTGAAGTCATAAAGGCGGCTCACCAGTAATGCAGTCATTGAAAATGAATAATTTGACAAGTTAATGATTTTTTAGTAATATCGTTGATAAATGCGGAAATGAAAGAGAAATAGTTTGCCGTAGCGGGATTCGAACCCAGGTCTCCCATGGTCTCCCATTTTCCGGGCGGTTTCTCTGACTACTGGCTACAACTACTGAACAGTCTCTCTTTCAATGTCTTAAAATATGAAGGGATTCGGTGTGCTCTGGAGGATTCTCCCGGACCGGGTTCGATTCCCGGGTATGGGAGAGTATCTCTCTTTCATTTCTTAATCTAAAATCAAGCATGCGAACCTTGCGTTCATCATCGCTTATCTTTCATATAATTATATATTAATATATATTTATTGATAAATAATTAAATTATTATTAACGAGTATTTATTAACAAATTGTTAAATTATTACTAACGAATATTTATTAGCAATACTTTTATTAAAATAATTATTTTATTAATTATCTGTTAAAGCATTTGGTAGTCTGTCATCGCATTCCCGTATTCAGAATTGATTTTGACAGATTTAGAAAATCTGTAGAATTAATTATCTAAGTGTACGAATGCCATTTTCAGTGTCTTAAAATATCTGTATCGCACGTTCCCCACGAGCGACATTTACGTCGCAACCGTCGCAATGAATTTGCGTTTAATTATTTCATTTTTCTGCATTACTTGGTGTCAAACCGGTTTAAAACAAGCATCTAAAATGATTATGGATTTGTGGGCATGAAACCTGTTCATCTACTTTCGCCTTCACACCATCCAACTATGTAACTGTAAGGGCGATAAGAAGTAACACGTATTTGTGAATGCGGTTATTTGTATTACCTATTTAATTTTTTCTTTCGTGAAATCCAATTAACACATCTGTTTATAGAGGATATGCTGCGCATTAATTAATGTATTTATTTCGGTGAGAATTGTACATTTAGGCCCGGTAATATAATACGAAAATGCATACTTAAAATGTACTTTTACTATTGTTCACTTTAGGGCCCCGTATTATATTGTTTTGTTTGAGTTAAAGTGAATATTATAATTAATATCCATGCTAATCCGTCATTTAGTAGGAGATAAACTATAATATTTAACAATCCAGTATAATATACTATGTATATAAGTCCTATATACTATGTATCTCCTGTCAGAATGTGTCACGTATCACATAACGAATACATCACATGATATAAGAATTAAACCAGAAAATACACAGATTTTAGACTAGTTCTTCGACAGTAAAAAATAAAAAAGCGAACGAAATATGGTTTGAAGGAATAAGAAAAAGACAGTTTTTATTATTCTTTCTGAGAGTGTTTCCATGAAGTCCGATCAGATAGGATAGAAGTATGGTTTTGCGGAGAAAAATAACTGATTCCTTTCATCACAGAAAAAATCTTTCCACTACAGGAAAACGCCCACAAAAAGAAGGGGAGCGTGAAAAACCTGCGGAAGTTGAAGGAAAGAATAAAATAAATTGGAAATTTTGAAAGTGAGATTAAAATGTTAGAATTCGTAAAGGATAGTAAAAATAACAAAAGATGTTAACTTACATATTATACATAAAAAGCATTCTTTGTCAATGAATGTCGTAGTTTTACCGGCCGAGGTGGCAGTGCGGTTAGCAAGCTGTTGGGCCAATCTCAAGGCCCAGGGATCGCTTTCCTGAGTGACGGAATTTTTCCGGCTATGGAATAGCTGTTTTTGCTTGTAATTAATAATAATTATTTAAAAGAATGTAGCTTGGAATATATTCCTATTTCCAATAAAGAAGTTATGACTATTGTTATGAAAGGTGAACTAAAGAGAAATTTAATATGAACATTAGATTCACAGTCAGATGCTTTCTTAATATTAGCGTTACAAATAAACAAATCCTAAAATTATCAAGAAGTTCATAATTTTCTTTGAACATTTAATTATTAAGGAATACAATATTATGCGTAGGAAAGGAACAACAAAGTAAGGGAAGAAAGGGAAAAAGAAAATGAATTAATGATGGTGAAAAATAGAATAAGTTATAATATTTGGCATATTTTGTCAGCTGATCAACATATTTGATCGTTCTCACAACTAAGTGGGTCTCGCAAAGTCCAATTAACGAGGAACGCGCACATTTTGTGTCTGCCCACCCGCGATGTTACCTGAAAACTTTCCTTTTCACTCCACGTGAGTTAATTCCGCATTCCGTGGAATCCCTTCGAAGCGTTCGTTTGCATATCCGTCTGTTCCATTCATAGGATTCCGCGGCGTGGGGGAGGAAGTTCCGTATATAGAGCAGCTAAGGGCAGTCAGGGCGGAGCGTCGGGGATTTTGGCTCCGTCTCGGATTCTCCGGAGAGTGACCCCAGAGAGGAAGAGATGGAAGGCGGTTCAGACAAACCAATTCATTACTGGCGAAATTTGAGAATTTAAGCTCCCGTCTCGCATTAATCCCATTCAGAATACGTAAAATTAGAGTATCACGTTTGCGCAAATTGACAAAGATGGCCGTCCACTCTGGGAAGGGACGAGATATGCGTGTGAGAACAGGGAAGTCTAGGAAAGTTTCTAACAGAGAAAAGGTTGGGTGGGTGATACACGAGGGGAATTTTCAGGTAACCGAAGACTGTAGAAACTATTTTTGCTTTCTATATAAATAAATAAACTTGGAGGGGAAGATCTAGAAAATCTCTTCTGTTTAACAAGTTCGCCTAATCGTAACCAAGAGAAATTATTATTGGTTATTCATTCCTGAAACTTTGAAAGATATGAGAAACACAAATACTTGGATGAAACTGAATTATAATTCTTCAGCATTGGAAAAAACTCAACTTAAATATCATCCTAATAAGTTGATTATATCTCCTGTCATAGGAAGTAAAAATTGTTGAAAAAATCAATAATTGCCCTTTTATGTATTAATTATAAAGCATGAAATTAATCCATTACTCTCTCAATAAATAATCGAATAAAATAAAGATTACAAGGAGATTTAGGGTTAATAGTGGTTAAACACGGAATTATCTTAGAAGATTTATCTCTTAAGTTAGGACTAACAACCTTTAAACAACGTAAAACAACCTTTGTGTTCGCGCTAAAAGTTCTTTTTATTGACGAATAGTCCTGAAGATGTCTACTTATAGACGAAAATAAAAAGGTAGATACACTTGAGGTTGAGGACTGCCGCACAATGCAGTATGTAATTTATTAATTAAATTAAATTTATCCCCAAAGTAATTTTAAAATTACTTATAATATAGTGTAATGTAATAAAACGATATAATAATTACTAATATTACTACATAATGATATATTTACTGATATTCTATTGTAGCATATGTACATATGTACCTATAAAAATCAGGGATCTCTCTGGAAAAAAGTGCGGGATGTGGCGTAGAAATCAATGCATGTGAGATGGTATTTTATTAAAAGTTAAATTCCTGGGAATCCCAGTTTCAGTTGGCAGGCCTGAATAAAAGAGAAAAAAGTAGGTGGTGTTTTCGTTCGCCTTAGTTAACCTTATCCACGCACTGCAGTGCTTCCGTGCCCTCTGCTTTCTCACTTCAAAGGAAGTCAACAAAGTAGAATAATTCTAAATGCATCACGACCCCGACTAGAGAGAGGGTCTCTAATGGAGGGTTCATCGCGCATGCGCCGGCAGAATTGAAGCCCTCTTGCGGGGGGTGAGAGAAGTCGTGTGAGTTGAAGTGAAAGGGCGGAGGCGAGTTCATCTCATGCGTCATTACGAGAGGACTTCCGGAGACAAATGGCCTTTCTTTTTGCGGAAAAAGTCGCCGTAATGATCTCATGCACTGCGATCGACATTGCTCCATTTAATTCACTTGCGATATCTTTTTTCCACTCGGAGTGATTGCTCCATCCGTTTCGATTTATAGCTCCAATTTCCTTCCGAAAGATTCGCTTCTTTTTCCCCTTTTGGGCTTTTGTCGGTCACTCGACCTTGAAGACATTTCGAAAAGTCTTGTTCATTTGAGTTGATTTATCGCCTCTCTCTCTCGAGTGTTAATGATGTTATTTGGAGGAAATTTCCGCGGATGGAAGATGATTCAAAATATACTAATAAGTGTTTACGATTCGTTCACCAAAATTATCTTTATCTCTCCCAACTTGAATCTAAATTCCACGTCAAAGTTTTATATGTAAGTGGTGGTCTTCCTAATATCAGCGTTAAATTCCTAAGATAGACACCAGCATCTTGGAGTAGAGTAGCGAGTATAACAAAAGATATAAAATATTAATGGATATAATATCAGATTAAGAGGGGTGCCATATAATAACAGATTTAGGGGAATACTTTAGTATTTAATATGAAATGTAATAATTTTGCAATTTACTGAGTGTCATAATTATTTCAAATTTACTTAGGTTACATAGTTCCGATAAAATTCCCTCTTATACGTCCAAATACTAGAAAAAATGACAGAGTTTCAAGAAAATGGCACAGCATAGATTGTAGATTTTCTAGTAGAAATCAAAAGTACTGCATATTACGACTAATTCGGCTTAATTTTCTTTCAATTGATATACAAACAATATTTTTTACTTACAGGATACATAATATCCATGAAACTTTGTGCAACATCTTGGTTCTCCTGACCTACGTTTGGCTCATCTTAGGCTACAAGGAATAATAACCCTAATAATAAAAGCGATGACACGTAAATTTGTATTGCAATCGTAGCTTTAATTACAACTTTTGTTGGTTCAGAAGGTGAAAGTTAAGGTACTTTTGCAGCCGAAGAATTATTGCTCAAATTTATCGAAGAAAATGATTTTCATGTCAATGGATAGTATGTATGTTTCTCTTCGATCTTTTCAATCTGACAGTTTTACCTGGAATATGTTTTCCGCCGTTTCCTTCATCTCATTAATCAAAATCCGTGGCGTCGTATTCTCACTTTAATGATTCCTGAATGGCGACTTCTCTATTTTTAGGTTTCGTAAAAATTTCATCATTCAGTCACTTCTCTTTCTTTGGAACGAGGAAATGAGAATTTGCATTCGAATCTTCGATGGCCGTTTCCCAATGCATCCAAGTGAGTGGTAAATTAAAAGCCTTGAGATGTCTCCCGGGCAGCGTATTTCTCGTGGATTTATTTTATTTTCTCATAACCCGTTCGGTTTTCGCAAGCTTTTGGAGTCACGGTGTTTGCAAATTGCGCCTTTTCTTATTGAAACCAGTTTCAGTGATACTCATCAATGCCAAACAATCTACTGTGATGAGTGTTTTTCTTTTCTTCGTATAAACTACTCAATGGATTATTAATAATGTGTGCAAACAACTGAAATTAAATCTTGTGGACCTTTCACGCAAGCAAATAGAAGTATTCTGTTGTAAAAAAGTTACTTAAGAAGTAACTGAATTGGTCAATTTTAATGTGAACATTTGAATAGTTATATTATTGAAAGTAACGGCATAAAATATTCATTGACGAAGGGGCGTAGCCAATGATTTATCATTGTGAGGAAAGCCAAGCCATGGAGTAAAGGTAAATTTTCCAAGGC
Source organism: Ladona fulva (assembly GCA_000376725.2). Lineage (NCBI taxonomy): Eukaryota > Metazoa > Arthropoda > Insecta > Odonata > Libellulidae > Ladona > Ladona fulva. The sequence continues at coordinate 788,621 of KZ308272.1, forward strand.
CAACTTTAACCTTATATATAGTAAAGATGGAATCACATTTATGTCTACTTATATTCCCTGCGAGTGGCCATTGGCATGTGTAAGTGTAAATATTTAAACCATTACAATTAATCTCCTATTTTTCAAACCCATTTTGGCTCTGGGGGGGGTTAATATCCAATATCCCCCCAGGCTCACTGCCTTAGTGACACACATCACCATAATATGATGGGAAGAACTACCGACCGTCCTAATTTTTTAAAATATAATTTACAATATAATTAGCTTAATACAAAAAATACTAAAATCATATAAATATAGTTACGTAAATCTTACAAAAGTTTAGTTTGTCAACGAGGTCCTCTTGCGCCAATAAAAAATCATAAAGCGCCTAATGTTACATAAAATGTTTAAAAGTTATTAAAAATCGTAACGAATGTTTAAACAATATCACATATAAAAGGCTGTTGGGAGAAAATTAAGCTATAGCCGAGTTTATATATAATATAGCTGATAATTAACACAGTTATATCCTATGTAAATTAAAATATTTCACAATTTACAGTATTACTAATTACATATTTTACAATATTATATATTATGTAATTTACCATATTTCGTAATTTACAATATTACATATTACATAATTTACCACATTACATGTTACATAATTTACATGTAGTTAATAAGTTACTCTATTACATATTGCATATTTTTACCGTAGTTCAAGAGATCTGCAGCAACTACTTTTTAATTTTACTTTTCGCATCTCTTAGATTTTCCATACTATGTAGATGATATGGAAATTGGTTTAAAATGTCTGGAACAGTAACATTTAAATTTTGGGCACCATGGTTGGTAAAATAATACGATATATTGTTTCTGACCTTAGGCCTTTTTACCATACAATGATTCTGAACCATTTTTTCATTCCTATCATTAAAATTATTCGAACTATCGTAGAGGAATGGTACTAGGAAAATAGAATCTTGAGGGATGTGAAACGTGAAGGAGAATGGTTTTGGCTCCGTTCCTACGATTCCTGGAGCCAAAAGTCTACCCTAGGGGAAATATTCAGTCCAGAGTCCATTTGTAGAAATCCATAAAAGAAGAGGAACTGTTCTCCTTCTTGGGCTCTGAGGAGCCCCATAGGCATTTTAATCCATTTCGGAATATCTGCCTTCCCTCTATTGACTGCGACATGAAGAATTTTCTCTACATCTCCACGTTAACTCGAAAGTATTTCTTTCCGGATCGTTTGTTTGGATTGTAAATCTGAGCTTATCTTTCAGACCGCATTCCTTGAACTAGGAGACTAAACTCGAGCATCGCGGTGGAATCTGTTTCTCTTAAAATATTTCGGAAGTAGAATTTCCATTCCTGCGAGACATTTCTGCTCTTAAAAGTAAATAAATTTGCGCTTACATATCAATTGAATAATGTAGTTGTTCTTAATTTTATTTACGATTACATTTTAAAGTTGCACAATACTACTTTTAGATGTTGGATTAATTTTTTGATGAAGAACCAACCGAGGAGAAAAGGGCATGAAAAAAGTCCGACAGGACCGGGATTCGAAACCGGGGCTTCCGCTTTCGAGTTTTCATTTTCTTCATGTCCGTTTCTCCTCGAAAACATTCCTAGCCGCGCGAATTTTCGTGCAATACCATCCTTATCTCTTTGCTTGTGGAGATAATTAAATTTTTCTTTAAGACCAGGCCTTTATTGCCAAGAAATCGCGACGAATACTATAACTGATTGACGGAGTCCTGAATGAATTTCAATCCCAAAAATATTGACAATCCCCAATGACCCTTTCAATTGATTGCGGTTACGTAACGACAACGCATTATATCTTCCTTTTCAGACAATTTGTATTCTTCCTATAATCAATAGAAGCCGAATTTCATTCTCCAAACAAAGTGTTTAATTTCTTCCAGGGTATTTTTCCTGTTGTTAAGAAGGGCCATTTTTTGCTAGACGATAATAATCAGTTAAGCGTTACGGATAATGACGGAAAAGCTGTAAAATTCTATTGAGTAGTTGTAGTGTCAGAAGTGCTTCGACATCAAAAGTGCTTCGGTCATTTCGCACGTAGGTCCCAAACCGGGAATCGAACCCGAAATCGCTTTCACCGAAGTCGAACGCGTTGCCCACTTGGCTATTCGGGAGCCCATATTCGATTGAAATGTTATTAACTATTAGAGGATGGCATTTTCAAATACAAATTTTTTTATATGGAATTATTGCTGAAATTTTTTATGCATAGAGATCTAGGCAAAAAGCTTAAGTCAACTTTATTCCGTCAGTGAACTGTTAGATGTTACATGGTAAGAGGGTAACTGTAATGATTTTCGACCCTTTTTACCAGCTTGCATTTTGTAAACAGAATAAAAGAAGAGTTCCAGAACTTCCCTCTTTCTGGAATTCCGATACTTTCATGAACTGGCGGAGTTGCATTAAAGAGAAACAGCCTCGCCTTAATTGCGGTAGTTCTCTTTTATTGAAATTCGAACTCCGGTTAACTGTACCGCGAACAGATAATAGGGGAGGGAAGCGAATTGACGATAAAGGAGGGGACTCCCGGCATGCTCTTCAAAGGTTTCCACGGCCATTTACTCAATTCTCTAAAAGTTCTCCGCTGCGCAGTTTTTAGTGACGTGTAGCTTAATTTGAATGGCGGAATTACTCGAAACATTTTGTGTTTACATTTAAATTGGGATGCAAAAGTTCCCCTGCACCGAAAACAGGTAAATCATAACTTCTTCTTGCGCAAATATATTTCCATGGCCTTAATGAATAAAATGGTTGTCCTAGAAGGTTTTGTAATGGATGGATGTGAAACTCAAAAGTTGCATTACTGCGAAATATGTTGAAATTTAGCATCCCACGTCACGTTTATATAAAATTATTAGAATGCCAACCTGTACCGAAATTGTCTCCGCAGCATACTGCTATAACTCCTGGTAATATTTTATTTGTACTTTTGGAACACGATACTGAAAAAAGTAGTAACGTATGCCTTCTCCCACAAGAGTACTTATTAGCTACGTTTCATCTATTGTAAAGTTCAAATATTCTATTTATAATTATTTTCCTTAAGCATTATTAAAATCTATGAATTTATCTTCTAAATATTCTTTTCCATTTCACTGATCTCCGAAGGGAGAATTTTACTTTAAAAGTGCATATTGTAAGTTATATCTTCTTCGTATATTTGCTGTATCAAATAACTTCTTTAGAAATTCTCCTTATTATTCAATTTTGCAATAATTATGATATTAATCAGGTCTTTGTTGGACAAATTTTAGGCCTGGGTTTATATCGTATACTTAATATGGACTTAAACTAAGGTTTATTTTAGGGTCCGGTATTATAATGGTTTGTTCGAGTGGAAATGAAAATGTTTTCGCTAATCTCCAATATGGATGGATTAGAATGGATATTATCCGTAATCTTCACTTTAACTCGTACAAACCATTTTAGTTTCCGACCCTAAAGTTAGCATTAGTTTGACTCCATTTTAAGTATAAATTATTTCACTGGGCTTTACTCACTTGTAAACCATTGAAAATTAACGAATATAAACAACCATTACTCATAAAGCACTCGAGTAGGGACCATTTTGTTGATAGGGTAGCACAGTAACCCATACACTATCAAGGTCGACACTCTATACAGTGTGTTTTACAAACATTTCTCCGATAATTCACTTACATAATTTTATAGCTGATTCAGTAGCTCCGTATTCGTACCATATATTAAAAGTCCTTCTGCTCGGTCTTTACTAATTAACAAGTGTTTTGTAAAAGTGGATAAAGCATTCGATGAAAACAGAATTAGCAAACTTAAGTATAATTGGCGAACTTAATTTATGCTTGTCTTCTCATGATTGTTATTGGATATCCATTTTGATATTCTTGTTTATCCCACATTACGGCTTTTCTGTTTAGAGGTTCATCCACCCGGCGAATTGATCCGGACCCTGGGCTTATTTTCTGCTCAACTTTACGATTCCACTTAATCGGGAAATAAAAGGATTTTAAGTATCCCCGAAGAGGGATTCCCGAAATAAGCATGAAATGGACTCATCGGAAGGTACTTTTGAAAGTTTAGAGGGAACTCCAGAGGTGTCTTTTGTCGGATTTCTCCCGAAATTAGCTCTTTCTTTCCCCTAAATGGACTATCGGAAATCCGGTGAGAGCTATGAGAGGGTTGATAATTTTGATGTCTCTTTTAGGTTTTCTAAGAGGTGATTTTCGTCAGATTCGGATATTGTTTCATAGAACTTTGTTTTCGGTAATCTAATCCACCTTATTGCTTGAAAATCAAACTTAATTATTAGTCAAATAAATGAGCATTAACATTTTTGTATTTCAATGGCGATTATTGATGTCAGGGTGATTAAGGCGATAGTAAAATTGTAGAAAATTAATTATGTATTAAAAGAATTCAAAAGTTTTTCTCAAACTGGCAAACAATCTCGGCGCGACATTTTCTCCTACTGGGGTAATTTTTTAAGAATTTCCATTTTGTGAAGCCCATTATATTATTTCTAATTATATACAGTGGTAACTTGGTTAACGTCGGCCTAAGTTAATGAACTTGGTTAACCACAAGTGACTGTGATCAAAAAATGTCTGGCGTAACGACGTAGGCTTCGGTTTACGTAGTCTTCTAGTGAAGATTGACTATTAAAAACTTCTTTGTGGCTATTCATTTTATCAATGATAACTTTTTGTTGCAATGATAATTGAATAAATTATATGTACCATATTTAATGACATTAAAATGAGTTTCATACGCATATTTGACACGCACTATGGTTGTGGAAAGTCACGTCATTGATAACGACGGTTTTGGTTAACGACGACAATCTTGGAACAAATTACAGTCGTTGCCACAGTATAATGTTGAAATCTCTCGAGTAGTGTTAGAAATATAATTCGATAATAGACGTCCCCAAACGTGAAATAATGCATTGATACAGATTATACTCCACGCAACGTTTAAAGTAAAACTTTAGTACTTTATTTTGCAATGTAGGATCCTAGGCTTCAGAATTAAACTCCCTTTACTCAACTCCATTCCCACAAATTTCTCTAAATTGGATATCGTCCAACCCTCAGGCTTTTACGTCTTCATTTCTCCCGTTGAAAATCATTACCATAAAGAAATACTCTAAAGGATTGGACTTTCATGTATTCGTCGTCTATTCGTAGAAGATTGCTTCCCATAAAATCTCTCTTGTGCCATATGACTCTATACATTTCGAGGCAAATTGTTTTCGTTGATGCCGCTTTTAAGCTCCAAATTAATATCCTGGAGTATAAATTTTCTCAACGTTCATAGGCTGTGTGTAAGGTGCACATGAGATGGAGATTCCGGCAGCTGAATATTCAAGATGCCTTTGGGTGCTGCACTTTAAATAGACCTTCTTTCGCCGCTTTCTTGGGTTTACCCTTTCCTTTCTGACTGATATGAAACCTCCCGTGGGACATAAGAAACTTTCCGTGAAAGAGGACCCAGCTGACACCAAGTTCATCTTCCTGCACCGCTGTCTCAGATAAGAAATACGACTGGGGCATGGAGTGAACTTTTTCGTAACCTTTCTGTTGGAACTGCATCCTCCCTATTTATAACCTCCCTTACGTTGTGTTGCAATGCAATGATAAGCATAGTAATTATATCATATAATGGTTATAAAATACTATAAAAGGTAATCAGAAGCGATAAAAGCTAATATTTCAAAGACTAATTCGAAGGTATTAAGCTTTTTCAATCGAAAAACCGTAGTAAGTATGCAGTAGTGTAAGGAAGGCCCAATGTTAAACCGTCGGGCGGTACTTTAATTGCGTGTTACTTACATTTAAATAGTTTAACATAGAAAATGTACGTGAGGAAACAAATTTCTTTGCTGAGTGAACTAAAAGAGAACGTTTTCCTCTTAACTATCATTTGGATTCATTGGAAAAATAGGGGAATAAATTTTCAAATATGGACGTTTGTTTCAGGTAGTTACCTAAAGGCTGCAGGTTCCCCGAATCTGGTAATAAAGTATGTCCCTCACCTGAAAACAGCGAAACTACAAACCTTCATATAATTTTTATGGGCTCGTAGAGTATAGTTGTATAGTACAGGGGTATAGCGAATTTCGTTTAAATGTTCATGAAGGTTATGATAACTTGTAATCACTATCAATCTTTACTCGTGGAAATATTTTTATGAAATGGCAAAATCTCTGGGATTAATGTTTATCTGTTCAATTTTTACATCTCTAAGGAATTGCATAGAGACATATTTTGTTCACGGAATAAAGTTAATGAGAATAAAGTTAAGGCAAATTTACTTTCAATTAAATTGCACGAGTCTACATCTGCTTAAATATAGTGAAAATTGTTATTTTTTTCAATTTAACATTTACGAATTTTTCTTCTTGGATTACAATTTATTTGTTCAATTTTTACATCCCTAAGCCATACCAAAGAAAGACAATTTGTTCATCAAATAAGGAGAATGATATTATGGCAAATACACTCGCAATTAAAGTGCATGACTCTATCTGCTTAGACACGATGAAAAGCGTTCTTTCTTTCAATTTATTTCTTGAAAATTTTTCTTGATATTCTTGGTTCAATTGATGTTTGTGGGCGGACATCTCTACTAGCATCGTTCAGCGCAACATGTAACACTATGTATGTACCAATGTACAAAAATATTGCGACATTTTCCTTTCTGAAAAATCACTTTCGTTGGAATTTCTCGTAAAACTGCCAAACAAATGGAAAAAAATCCCGAAAATACGAAGCGATTTTAATGTTATTTTTTATGTTCGTTTCACATGGATTCTTCTCTTGTCTCATCGGAAGGATCCAATCTTATGCCGCACGGAGTACTAACAACTTCGCCATGACATAGTGATGGTTCTTGCATTTGAAGCGTGTTTCTTATTTCTAAATTTATCTCAAAGCAGTTCCTTCGCGTTACTCACCCCAATCACGCTTTAGAATTGCTTTTAAGTAAAACACGGCTGTGATTGCCATCAAGGGAACAACTCGAAGTAACAGGATGCTGAAACAAGAGTAAAACACATCGCACGAAGAGTGAATTCCGCAATGCGGTGATTTCACTCTTTTATATCTGTCGAAAGCGTAGTTTGCGAAGGTGATGTGTCACGCCCAAAGCGCGAATGCGACCGCCGGCGTCGTGAATAGTGACGCTAGCGAAATGAATGGGTGAGACAAGCACACATCGGATAGAGAAGAAAAGACCGCAGGAGTACATGTAATTCTTCAAGATCCGGGTCTCTGTACAAAGCTTAACAATAGATAGCGAATAGGTATGTTTGTTATTTAGAACTAGCTGAAGTGCCCGTTGATTCACAACGGGGAAAATGGAGATAGGATTAAATATAGGTGTCATATTTTGACAAAAGATAAACCAACTTTTCATCGGGCCTCAATTCCCAATGTATTCTTAAATGAAAAGGTAGGAGATAGGACTAAAAAATGGAATTAATCGTTAGGGGAACGTTTTGTTTACAACTTCAAAATTTTAGAAAGTTCATTTTATCAAAATTCTCGCAATTTCGAACAGAAACAATATTCGACGACCAAAATACGAATCTACATTCAGTTTCCCTTCTTTCGGGGCTCGTCTCCATTTCGTACGATTATTCTTTCTAATTTAATTTTGCAAAAGAAATGAATTTCTTACGGAAACGGTTTTAAACGTCAGGAGTCGAACCGGGGACAGTTAGGTGAATAAAAAGTAGCCTATCTGTCCCGGGAAGACATTGAACAATCTTCAAAGTTTGAAAGTTGTGTGACATCTAGTTCTCCAGTTTTAGTCGAACATACACACACATACATAAAAACTTTCTACTTTATATATGTATAAGATAAAGAGAGGCGTTGTACTTTTTCCTCAAAAATATTTTCATTTAAAGACTAACACGAGCAGGTTCCAAAGAATAATCGTTCAGATTCTCCGTCGAAACCTGGTCGTGTTAGTCATTAAATAAAAATATTTTTGAGGAAAAAGAACAGCTGCTCTCTTCACTCTACACGATATGGAACCATAAGGGAATGGCATAAAAGATCTCCGCAAGCTTTCTTCTCTGCTTTTAATCTGCATAGTTGGTACACCCGTAGCAGCATATGGTAGAATTCCACCTCTCGACGGTATGCAATTCTGAGAGCCCCTAAACGTCCCGTAACTCTCCATATTCACTTTGCCCTCCTCCGCCTCTGTTTCCTCAATATGTTCCTCTGTCTCCATGACGNTTAAAATCATCTTAACAGTATCCCGCATCTCCAATATTTTCGTTATGTCAATTTCGGAAAACTCGAACTAGTTTACATATGTATGTACATCTTTTAAGCGAAGGTTTCGTGCATTTTTTAGATATCCTTTTCTTTTGTCGGTAAACCTGCACGATTACTTATTGACCATTAAAAAGTTTCACTGGAACGTGACAGCAGTGTCAAGTGTGCCAAGATGAATGACATTGCCTCTGAATGGTCAGTCGAAAGCCGTTACTCAGCATCATTCATACCACAGTAGCTTTCATATTATCCCAGCCACGAAGAAGGAATAAGTGACAGATGAAAGATGCATTCCTCCTTGCCCAGTATCAATAGCCGTTTGAAAAATACTGCATTCATCGGGGTGTGGTGGAAGGAAGGACATAGAGGCTCGAAAATGAATGAGTCACCCGTTCCGGTTTAGAATTGATAATGATAAATTTTCCGGTCCATTCGGTTTTAAATGCATAAAAACATCTACTTTTATACTGGTTTCGGTTCTATTCTTGTGTGATGATTGAGCTTTCATTTCATTACTGCGGTTTAGGAGATATTTTTAAGTTGAAGACAGAAAGAAACTCTGTGGTAAAGGAAGAAGTATAATATCTATTAATAGTAGTAGTATTGTTGAAAGTGCTTTGACAGCTTAGGCCATTTCGCTCATAGGCCACCGCCATTTCTATTTATCTTCAACATGGAAAGCTACCACAAAGTAGAGGCCAAGCTATTCAATTCTAAGATATTTTACCATTAATCCGAATTTTTCCACTGCTTACCGGTTTTATTCAGTTTTATACTCATATATATATAAAGACATAGCATTGTAATTCAATATGTTCGGATTGGATTTTCGGCTCGGTTCCGGTTAGATACTTGGATTTCAATGTCGCGAAGTAGATATCACCCTCATTGAGATCGACACTTTTTTCGTTTTCTTTTTTCACCTTTTAGTCGGTTTTCGCTCCGAAAGAAAATATCGGTGTATTAACGGTTTCGGTTTTCACCTCTTTTCCGGTTCGATGCTCTGTTTGCAGAGTCGCGGAGATCCCAGAGTCATCGCCCTCGCCTCAAAAACAAACGAAGACGGCAGCGCGTGCGAGGCACAGTCTCAAGGCAGCCGGCGCTGGATAACGTCCGTTGCTTCACTCCCACGTCCTCTCCCTCCCCGCTTAACATCTCCCAGAGTTTTTTTCTGGAAAGGGTTGGTGCAGTACCACCATGTGCCCGGAGGATCTCTGAAATAGAAGCGTCCCTTCCCCTCTCCTCCAGAGGCCGAGGAGAGCGTCATTAAAGCAACGCACTGACTCGAGGCCAGGTTTAAGATCTCTTTAAGTTTTTCAGCCGTTCGTCGGTGTCAGTTTCGTTCCTAACTGTTTCGGGTCCGCCGTCGATTTGTATCGAACTGCTCCCCTTTTAATGCGCATCATTACTCTCGTGGTCCTTGGCCCGGTGGTGCTTTAAATCCCGCGCCATTAATCAATTTCCATTGCTCCGGCTCTACCCCCGTCATTTAGATCGAATCGGTTCGAAGGATGTCCCCCGTTAACGCGGTCGAAGATTCCGCGCTAATCGAAGCTGCCCGGAGCGGGGTTCCAAGTCGCGCTGGGGTGAGCAAAGGACATCTGACTAATTCGGCCATAAATAAGTCTAAATTTTAGGTAATCGGTTTAGTAATTGGTATGCATAAAAGTTCTAATCCTTTGCGCGTCCATTATATCTTTCGTCTGTTATATTATTCACGTTGATGTATGGGAGATGTGTGTCACGATTCGGAATTTATCCTAATCTTCATTTTCCCTCGTAAGTGGTTGTTTTGCTATTAAAAGCCCGTGAACTCCACGAATAAGTAACAAGCGCCATTATCTTCCTGTTGTCTCAGTATGGTTTTGTCAGCACATTTCCGTCATTTCCCGTTGATAAAAGGGAATGGATTCGTTCTGGAATTTATCGCGTTTATTATAAGTTTATTTGTGGTGAAAGGAAGCAGCATCCACATCCATCTAACCTAAAAAGGATATTTTTCAGAGCGGGTAACCCAAATAACGAGAATTGCATCGACTTTTTTGTGGAAACCTACAAACCTTTGTGGTTACCCTACATTTCGTTCCGCATTTACTTGTTGGAAATTTTGTTTCACTGAATAAAGTAAAATTTAATTTACACTATAAATTTAAATGCGGCGTATGAGATTCTTATGTTTTCGTGGGTGAAATTGCCTCCGTATCGTAAAAAAAAAACTATAATTTAATATTTAAATTTCTCTTTAACATAGATTTTCCGTCTTTTCGTGTAAACCAGCATATCTACCTTTTAGAAGCTGCTTTAGCACCATTTTCTTGCTACCTAGGTGTACTTTTCTCAGTTTTTTTTATTTATTAAAAAAGTTTATGAATTTCTTTCATAAAGCATAATTCCTTTCTTTGTTCCTGTCAAGAATGTTATAACATGTTATTGAAAATGACATAACGCTTGTTCGCGTTAGGCGTACGTCGCGTTGTTGATAGTTAATATAATTGGAAAGCAAATCAGTTAAAGCATATTTTATGTTACTTCTACATCTGCATATACAAACATACCCTGCAAGTCGCTTTCCGGCGTGTGGCAGGGAGTGTAAACATCAAGCGTTCGAGTTACCTCTTCAGCTTACTGTTGTCGCGTATCGTTCGCGGAAGGAATGAGTCCCTAAAACGACTTCTCCTTTCATATATTTATCTTATTTTATGCTCATTGTCCCATCTGCCGAAGTAGCAGAAGGGGGTCACATAATATCGATTCCTATGAAGTTATCTAGCAATCGCAGCCAAGCTTCGAATCTCCTTTCTTAAAAGGTTTCCCAATCTGCGTTTGAGAACATTTTTATTTATTATTGCATATAATACCGCCGCAGTAATATGGAAAGTCTGGTGGCGACGTTAACTTACAATACAATTCACATCTAAAGCATGCTACAAAGTTCTAGGTATAAAACAAGAAAACATTTGTATTTAAACTCCTCCTGCATTAACTACAATATTTTACTAATTTATAATTTACACAACAATAAATTACATAATAATCTAAAACCACTACAAGAACCATGTTCATTTGACAATCATACATATGGTAAATAAAAGAAATTTTTTTTTTTAATTCCTCACTGAATACAATATCATAAAAAGAACGTGTAAAATAATTATAATTTAGGTGGCTAATATATAACAATAGGTGACTCTGCAGCAATTTATATAATTTTTATAAAATCGTATCGCCTTGCACGCTTTTCGTAGCTGTCTATGGCGATAAGCATGTAAGTCATTTATTTATATGCGTTGAATAATTTTCATTGCTCGGCAAATTTGGCTCTCGCTCCGATGCTAAGAAGTTGGTACCTACACCATTGGATTACACGTACCATATAATTTTTCTCCTCTCGTATTAATTGTTCCGTTGCCATTCGAACTAGCTTTTTCTGAATAATATTAATAGGTAAGCCGTGGCTTTTTCCGGTTGAATGATTTCCCCTTCAAGGGATCGACGTATTTCGTCTGAAAAATCGCATCAAATAGAAGAGTCGTTGATACGCAACCTCCTCCACAGTGTTTCTACCGTTCCTCACGTTTCGAACTCTTCTTCAGAGCGCAGTGCATTCCCTTTGGGCGTATTGTGAGCAGTCGCGTACACGCATTTGGGCGTTCACTTGGGTGCAGCGCCCCCCGACGACAACGCTCTCAATCAACTACGCCCACACAATTCCCAGCATCTGCCACACCTTTATTTGCCCATCCAGAGACGGGGCTTTAAAAGCATCGGAAGCCTCCACCCTCCAACAGCTCCTCTAATTCGGGAGGGCGATTCCTCATCTTTAGCGGCTTTCACGTCGCCGAGGACAACCGTCGCCACTAGCGCCAATTGTCGCTTACATCTGTCGCTCTAATTAGCACCCACAGTGGGATGCGGACGGTTGCCAAAGATGATATAATCGTGGGGAAAATGTGATATCCGCTGCATGAATGCGTCATGAGCATTCTTTTCATGTGTTTCCGCCGTTGTAATGTGGAAAATTTAGTTATAAACAAGTGGTCTAAGGTGCAGTATTCTGCCCGGAGGCCTGTTTTTATGTATGAATTCTTTTATTTCAGGTGAAATTTCTGTTGAGATTTTACAAATTTAACCTCAGAACCTTTACCCAGCCTCATTCCCTCTAGTGAGAGAATGAGGCTTACAAGGCAAGGTGAGGAATGAGGTACACGAGGAAAAGGGTAAAGGTGACTTTTCACGCAATAGCGTGCACCTAAGAAAATTTCTGACAAATTTCATGGCCGTTTTTCCTTGGGAAAAATTAAGTAGTTTGCCTTTGCTTTCCTCGTTGAATCAGGAAGATATAAAGAGAACACAAGGATAAACAGATAAGAAAAGTAGCGACATGACTGGGACTCAAACCAAGGTCTCCAACTTTCCCAGCAGGTATCCTAACGGAAAGTGGGAGACCTGGGTTCGAGTCCCAGTCATGTCGCATTTTCCACATCTGCTTATCATTTTTTTTTTGGAGCACACCTATGCAAGGAAAACCTCTTTATCCTTTTCCTTAAGGAGAACAAATCCTTGGTAATGCAATATAATGACCATTTCGTAGGATTCATTTTGGAGTTTATTATTCAGCATTATTTTTACCTAATAAATTTCATATTGCCGAAGTCATGAACAGGACGGAGACAAAAGTAAATAGAAAAAACATTCTCAATCCTGTTCCAAACAGGGGGAGAACCAAAATAAAAATCTGCATACCATTTCCCTTCTCTTGTTGCTCTACTCGATTTCATGTGATTATTCTTTCCCATTTAATTTTAAAAGAGAAAAAAACGCTGCAATCGATAAAGTGAACTGAAATGGATGAGCTTGGATTCAACAATTGGCTTTATTGTCAGGTGAACCGGTTTTTTACGAACCACAAAATATCACAAAATTTTCGCATATTTTATCAAAATTTTCGCAATTTCGAACAAAAACAATATTCGACGACCAAATAAGAATCTATATTTAGTTTCCCTTCTTTTGGCGCTAGTCACGATATCATGCGACTATTCTTTTTAATTTAATTTTTCAAAAGAAATTAACCCTGCAAGCAATAAAAGTGAGTTTTACATGCATTTCTTACGGAAACCGTTTTAAACGTCAGGAGTCGAACCGGGGGCTGTTAGGTGAGTAAAAAGATAGTATATTACCTGTTTGGGAAAGGCATTTAACAATCTTCAAAGTTTGTAAGTGTGCGACCTCTGGTTCTCGAGAATATAAGATACGATATGTGACATCTGCCAGCCTAGGTGGTGTAATGGTTGCCGTGGTAACTTTGCAAAACTGAGGTCCGGGGTTCGAATACTGGTCAGCGCATGATTTTTTGTGCGTTTGTTTATTTGAGGTTTATTGTAGGAATGGTTAAAGTTGATTAAAATTCGCCCCATAAATAAAGACGAAATATTATCAGCTAACCTTCTTTTCTCCATTGGATTTTGTTGTCTTCTCTGCATAGGATCTCCAAATTACTCTCTAGCCCTTCTAGACGAAAGTGTAGTTATTCGAGATCGTCGCAGTATATATACACAATTCCCAAGGAGAGACGGACATGAAAAAAGTCTGACGGAACCGGGACTCGGAACTGGGACTATTCCACCAGAACATTTCTCCATGCCGTTCGGGAGACATTTGTCATACAATGTCGGTCGGTTGCTCTATCAATGGACAGAGCAACCGACCGGCAATCGGGAGACCCGGGTTCGAGTCCCGGTTCCGTCAGACCTTTTTCATGTCCGTTTCTCCTTGGGATTTTCCCAGGTGCACGCCTTATCGTGCCAGGTCACCTAAACCCTTTTCCTTGTTTAAATATATACAAAATAAAAAGGTGTAAATGAATACTTACCTATTGAGGTAAATTCTTCATATGTATGAAACACGCAGCTATCGGAGCATTTTCCGAATGAAGTGGAAACGAATGTTTTCGAGTGTAATTCATTCGTGATCTCCTTCTTGTTAGCGTTCCATTCAAGGAAGACTACTTCTAAAATTGACGACGAACATACGAATAATAGAGGGATAGTAGAAATTGCTGCGTCCATTGGGGAACCTGGCGGGGTTGGTGTCCGTTTTTAGCCTTATATCTTACTGGTTTTGGATTGCGTGCGAAAGTGTAATATTAGGCCTTACGCTCTCATCATAAGTGGAAGCGATGAATACGAAGAGACGAAAGTTATTGAGCGGAGCGTTTAAGTCTCTTTCCGCGCCTCTGGCTAATTCCCAGCCCTGCACTTTTCCCTAACGACTGTTGCGGTACTTTTGAAAAAGTTTGTTTGATAATTGTTTCAGTAATATTAAACGATAGTAATTCTAGACTTCCATGTTGGTCCATTATTCCTACTTAACCTGTTGGGTATTGCAATTCCTGGATGGATCTGCCAACGTCGAAGACCCAAGAGAATCCTTATCATTTCACATACAAACTATTAAGAGTTACCACAAAGAAAGAAAGGCAGTGTTCGAAATGACAATTCGGTAACATTAATTTACTCTAGATATAAGACACTTTTACAACGCCATGCTATGTGTTGTCTTTTGTCGGTGCTGAATACCACTTCACCTCCTAAGGAGGTATTATGGCGTTTGTTTCACACTTTTACAACACTAATAATCTCACATTTGTAGCTGTGTGGTTTATTCGAACTTGAGAGTAGCTCAGCTATCCAAATCATTCGTTGAGGAATAAAACAGCCACTCAGGTACATTTTCTGCATCACTTCATCGAGGCTTAATTTCCAAAGTTCAAGTTTTATTTCCGAAGATCAAAACTCCTCCCAACATTCTTAAATGGTTCCTCAACATGTTTTCCACGCTCTTCCACTCGTGCTGCCATCTCGCGGCGCGAGGAAGCCCCATAAACATAGTGCACCATATTAACTTTAATCTCTTCCGGCGCTTTTATCGGAATGAATTGTAAACACGGTGTGCCACTCGCCACCAGCTCTCCCCAAACATCCTCGCCCCAGGTGAGCCCCTCTGGAGAATGTCAAACCCTCCCTTTTTATTATCTCCCTCCGTTTCCGCCCTCTTGCGTCACGCCGCCCCTCCCAAACGCTCGCTTCCGTCTCCCCTGCATCTATAAAAGACCCTTTGATCTGCATCTTCAAGCATCCAATCCAGCTTGTGTTCTTTTTAATCGGATCCCCGAAAAGCGGTTCGTTTCGCTTTGATTTCGCGGCGATTTTATGCTCTCATTGCCCCAATTAAGAGGTATCTTCGAGATCGCTTTCTTATTCATATGAAGGTGATTTTATCCGCGTCTCGATGGATCGCTATCGCGCATATTTTAGTAAGAGTCATTGGCTGATTAAGAAGGTCTTCCTCATTGGTTCAAACTTCCGCTCTATTTACGCTTTAGAGAGAAAATTTTTATGATTGAGAAATCGAATGAAAAATTGCTTTCTTTTATGGAGTCTTTCTGTAAAGTACACTGTCCGAAGACCGGTTGGGACCTCATCCCCCATACCATCAGCTACGAAGAGCTAGGATGAGGCTTACTAGGATAGATGAGGAGTGAGGTTGTTTGTCCTTACTTTCCTCGCTGAGCCAGAATGCTTATAATCAGAACGTGCCTACGTTACTGGAGCATAGTGACTCTACGAGTAACACCTTTCGTAACATTGCAAAGGAGAAACCTTAATTAATGCCATTATTCAGCATAACTCATACCTCAGTAGCTTTCATATCATCATAGCCGTGAACAAGACTGGGACAAAAGTAAATAAAAGATACATTTTTCTTTATCCCGTACCAAAACGCAATGATAAATATTTCATTCATCAAGATATGGTACCAGGTCACTTAAAGAAATTTACATAATTTCAAATAACCAGGGCGCGTTAAAATTATGGTTACTTGAATTGAAACGAGATTACGGAAAGAAATGTAATGTACGAAATACGTGCGTTCCTAAGTATGGTTCGGATGTGCACCAATAGATGGCAAGCAAGCTCACGTAAACGTTCTCCGCTAACTGACAGATGGCGCGTGCGCATGCGTTTTTTTCGAAGTACACGCACCCTTTTTTTTAATATAAATTTCCCC
>KZ308272.1:805018-949586 GCA_000376725.2 Ladona fulva
AAAAAAACTGCCAGAATTTTTATTATTTTTCCTGTTTCTCAGAATTTTCAATTAGTAAGTAAATAAAATCCCAGTTGAATTTGCCCCTAAATAAAGATAAGTAACCGATGAATAAGATTTTACCTTATGACCACTATCGCTAACATGTTTTTGTTGAAAGATTTTAGGTTTTCCTGGCGAATGCTATGTGTGAAGTTCTCTCGGGTTCTCCACCAGGTTAGAGCATCTAACCTGGTGGAGAACCCGAGAGAACTTCACACATGTTTTTGTTGCTCCGTAACGTTTAGCAGTCGTAGAATCGTATTATATTTTGCCGTTTTCTTTTCTTTGATTGCCTTTAAAGTAACAATACCATGCATACAACAATACATGCTGTTTGAAAATTTGTCAAAAAAGGAAGGAGAGAATTGACCAAAACCCTTTATGAGCATTAAATCCTCTTCGTAGTTTTGTCCGAGGTTTAAAACTCATTTGATCAGCTATGAATGAAAACCAGAACTGTTCCCAGGAGCACTTCAAAAACCTTAGAAAAAAATAATGAAAACAGGACAATTCTAAATAGAAGCTGAAAAAGCACCAAGAATTACTAAACTAAACACATGTTTAAATTACAAAAATATCTTTATACCGTCAAATTACCTTAAACAGTACCTTAAAATAACAGTAATATATTTAGGTTAGCTAATAACTGCAGATGATTCCAGCGAAAGGCCTTCGTCGATTAATCAATGTCTTTAATGGAAATCTTCGTCAATATATTACATATTTATTTTATTCTTCTTACTAATAGTTGCCAGAAAATATAAAAAAAGGACACGTTAGATAAATACATTCATAAAAATTAGTCATACGTTGTAGAAGAAGAGAATTAACGGCTTAATATCGGCCATACACTTGAAAAAAAACGAGTGATCAAGTTGAAGGAATGATTGCTAAGAGCTAATGAGGCAGTTGATGCTCTGAGGTATGAGATCTATTATAATGTCCATGAAAAAGACCCTTTCACAAATATCCTCCGACTCTAAACGGAGATAGCATTCAAGTAGGGCGTTGAGTGAAGATTGTCAGGGATGATCGTAATTTTCCTCGGGGCCCCCAAACCGTCTTATCTAGGCGCCTGGGCGGCCCCCCAATATGTTCTCAAGACCCGCCCAATCATTTTCCCGAGCGCCCATTTTGATAAGGGTCGAATACTCTTTGGAAGATTTTTCCGCAGTGTTCTTAATTGCCAGCGGCGCCTTCCTCGAATTCCATCTCCAAATGAGGATGACGCGAAATGGACTGACACAAATACATAATCTCCTCTCTTGTTTTGGCAATCGTCTCTGGGAGACGTAATATGAGGGCCCATGGTATGGTTCCTCCCGATGGAATGATTATAGAGGGAGTTACGCTTACTTCCTCTTCTCTTCCCAGCATCCCCTGGAATGTCTCATCCCGGAATGTGGGCTAATCGTAGCGAAAGAATGACGCGCCATCATCACCGTCTCCTCGGAATGTTTCTCTTTATCTCAAGCTCTACTTTCCGGACTCTTTCATGTCACCCAAATTCCCGTCTCTTTTGTTTGCCCTAACACCATTTTCTCTCCTTATCTTCCTTTGTGTTTAATCGCCGCCTCAAGGCGCCTAGAATTCTTCACTAACAAGCAATTTCTCCTTTCTATTTATCATCGCTTCGTCCTAGGATTGCAGGGATCGTTGTAGTTTATGGATGCTTTATCCTCGAATGTATGCAATAGCGCAATGTTTGAACAGTGGATTTCTCTGAGGAGAAATAACCTTCTCAACTACGGAGCATCCGCCGAAAGTGGCGCGTTATATGATTATAATTGGCACGTTGAGGCCGAAGGAAGGTTGAAAATAGATAGATAGATATTTATTGCTTTCAACTTAATAAATGTATACATTAAGATTTTACAACAATAAAAACGGAAAGCCTTAGGTTTCCTCCTAAGTTAACCTATGCTGAGGCCACCATCATACAGAAATGTACATGCGTTGTAGAAAAAGAAAAAACAAATTGATAATATAGAAATAACAACTTAAACACTTAAAAAAAAGACAAAGATAAATGACGTGAACACGGGAGGAAGATCATTGCTTAGTATGAAATAAAAATTAACCAAAAGCCAAGACTTTGTAAGATTAAATATTTTTTATAACATTTTACACTTGATATGGGTCGAGGTAACATATTAAAAATCTTAGGGCCCATATAAGCTAAGCATTTGTTAAAAACAGTTAAATTGGGCTTAATTAAACATCCATTACTTATCTCAAATTAAAACTAGTAGGGCTGTCACTGATGCAAGGCACAAGGCAAAAGACATTTCTTACGCATTTTACATTTATACGTAAACGCAAATTACACAGCCCTCCACTTAATTCTAAAGAGTACGTTTACTATGGTTTTAATTGTGGTAGTATTGATAAAAGTACTTCGACAACTAAGGTCATTTCGCGCATGTCCCCACCAGTATTCGAACCCGGAACCGCTTTCACCAAAGATGAACTCGCAGTCCGCTTGACTATCGGGAAGCCCAGGTTTGATACCATAGCTTTTGGCGCATAAATATGGGCTATCGTTGCATTTTGTATGTCGCATCTGAGATTAAAATAAATTAATCGACTCCTGAAGTTTGCAACGTAGGTCACCACTGCCGTAACCAATTACAGATTTTTTATATTAACGTGTTCCTCCACATTGAAGTATCCTTTGGGTCAAATACTTGTTTTTCAGGATTGCTTTTCGCGCTTTTATCTGTACGATTTTCTATTGCAAGATATTAAAAGACATACGAAGACACTAACAGTTACATCAAATAATCATAAGAAAGGATTCAGTGTAATTTGGGGTGAATTTACAACAGGAAGGCTTTATCCTGAGGGGTGCCACGTCTATAAATGGTCATTGTGATGGTTTTAATAATATATAATTTAATACTGAAGTTCTTACTTTGGAACATCTTATTTCTAAATTAGCAGTATTTTATTTCTCATTTTAAACCTCCGAATCAGTAAAAGTCCTGGTTTTATTTCCTAATTGGCTTCTGATTGCTTCAACTCACCTTGACAAATCGTCGCCGAACTGATTAGAATTACTTTCGACTCCATCCCATCGGCAGACTGTTTCTTAAAAAGTATGTGCGTCGCTCACGAATGATTTGCGATTCAAAAATCATTATCATAATTAACTGTAAGAAAAATAAGGTTGGAACACGGCTGTTAATGAATCTGAGGTTTAAAAACACTCCGGATTACCGATTTATTGGAAGTCCCAATGATCATTTCAGAGACAACGCCTCCATCTTCAGGGGGTCTCCTCAAAGGAAGTGTCTTTGTGGAGACCCCTTGAAGATGGAGGCTTTGTCTCTGAAATGATCATTGGGACTTCCCGGCAATCTGGATCTTCCTGTTTGTCTCTAAGCGCGAATTCCGCTTGCCGAAAATACGGCTTACGGAGTGTTTTTAAACCTCTAAATCAAAATTAGCGTTGAAATTTAATTTCACGCATCCTCGTTATAGCCATACTGCTAATGGAAATGACAAATGCTGGAATTCCAGAGTGATGGACTTGGTTTTGAAGGACATCTAGCGACACAATTAGGAGACCCAATGAGAGATGAGTCGGGAATATTATTAATTTCATCGGGCCTTCAGTAGTTTGTCAGTCGGAGATAAATTTATACAGATATTCGTCAATGAAAAGGAAAGAGCAGAGTATCGAATGTCTCTTATCACATTATAATATGCAGGAAAAACTGTAAAAATTGAAAACTTCTGGTGGTGTTGATATAAAAGAAATTATTCAGATTCTATTAGGTTTTATTAAGATCGACTTTTATATTCGAAACTGCTGAAAATACCTGTTTATGATTTATACCAGAGGTCTTCGCCACTCTTTGACTACATACTTTTTATGCATCCGAAGTAGTGATTGATGATACCAAACTTTTGCCAATTCCGATATAATTCCAATGCAACCACCTATGCAAAAGCTTATAAAACAAACCCAATTAATTGTGGTATATGTAAAACTTAGATCTTGCTAACCATGTTATAATCACTTATTTCAAATAGTGCACAACACGGGAGGTATTATAAGTTTCCATTTTGCTATTGCATAGGCTTTAGTGTGCATAGAACGTCATTTTCTCACTCTTCAATTCAGTTCTGAGTTTGGTCGGAAATAAGCGATTGATACACTTTTTCCATGAAAATTTTCCTCTTTAATTACTTCACGTATCAAATATTTTTAGCCTCACATTTCCTTGATTGCATTGCTCATTATTTTCTTCCACTTGATTCCGGCATTTAGGAAGGAGAAGAGATTCCGTTCGGTGTCTTGAGGAGGTCTTTGAATCGTGGGGAATCCGTTTGAAAGGGTTGAAGGGGGTCTGCATTCCCTCCCACTCACCTTCTTGTTTCCTCTATCGGAGTATTTCCAGCTCCCTTCTGTAAGCTTCGGCTCGTCGCTCTTGTTTCGTTTGAATCATCGCCATCGGTACCATTAACGGCTTCGGTTCTCAACGTGCTTCAATGGATCTTCGAGCAGAAGTTAACGAGGGCTGCGATCCTTCAAACACATCTCCTCATTGAGATTTTTAAAATCTTTTTTTCCGTCCGTGAGGCCGTTCCGTCGTTGGAATGGTCGTTACTGAGTGTAACGCGAGATGTCACACGTTTCTGTTATTCTCCGAGCGCTTGTTTATCTTTCTTTAGTCACATTAGCCCGAGAAAGTCCTCGTGAAAATATATTTCACGGTCGGAATTCGTGTTGGTTGTATTCTTTTATGCCCCTCAGTATGACGTATCTAATTAAATTAATATCTTTTTCTGTATCAGTTCATATACTAATTCAAGCACTTAAATCGTTATACAAACTCGATCAATAGTAACAAATCAATCAAACTAAATTATGATGTACCTTAAGACGTACAGTGTAGTATCGCAGGGGTTTATTAACACCTTATTTAATCTACCCTTTAGCTTCTCTGAATCTATTCGGAAAGAACGACCAGAGGTAATTCTGTTTTAGTGATTGATTCCTTGTAAAGCTTTGACGATGCCTCTCGGAAATTAAGCCGTGTGAACAAAACGTTCAAACATTTACAAATACTGGTACATTTTGTGTGAATTATTTAAAAGTTTTAGATGTCAATTTTCAACTTCATCGCTTGTTTTTAGTAACGTCAATATTTTTAATATTTTATTTCGAGAATGACGAATGCGATATGTTAATACCTTCTGTTCGGTTTATGACTCTCCGGAGTCGACAAATTCCCTCCGGGTCTAACCGTTGCCACCGGGTAATTCTTAAATAAATAAATAAATATTCAAACAGATATATATACTTGCTGAAGTTCCCGTTGATTCTCATCGGGGTAAATAAATGTAGGAATAAATAAAAACGCTCTTAATTACCGCACGCGTGTCTCTGCGATTTGTCAATGCAAATCATTCGACTCTGCAAATGCTAAAATCTCATAAAAGTCTTCCTCTTCACATGCCTGTAGTCAATCATTAATGCTTACAGTGAATTTTATACGGACCTCAATTCCCAATGTACTCTTGCAAGGAAATGCATAAGTTTGGATTCAACCATGGAATTAGTCGTCATGGGGACGGTTTGTTTACAGCCTCAAATGTTTAGAATAGTTTCGTTTATTTTATCAAAATTCGCTTAATTTTGAGAAAAAAACAATATTCGACGACCATAATAAGAATCTTCATTCAATTTCCCTTCTCTTGGCACTTGTCTCGATTTCATGCGACTAGTCTTTCTAATTTAATTTTGCAAAATAAATTAACCCTGCAAGCAATAAATGTGAGTTTTACATGCATTCCTTACGGAAACCGTTTTAAACGTCAGGAGTCGAACCGGGGGCTGTTAGGCGAGTAAAAAGATAGCCTATTATCTGTTTGGGAAAGACACTTAACAATCTTCAAAGTTTGTAAGTGTGCGACCTCTGGTTCTCGAATTNTACAGTGTAGTATCGCAGGGGTTTATTAACACCTTATTTAATCTACCCTTTAGCTTCTCTGAATCTAAGCGGAAAGAACGACCAGAAGTAACTCTGTTTTAGTGATTGATTCCTTGTAAAGCTTTGACGATGCCTCTCGGAAATTAAGCCGTGTGAACAAAACGTTCAAACATTTACAAACAGTGGTACATTTTGTGTGAATTGTTTAAAAGTTTTAGATGCTTCAATCAGAAAATTTTCAGATATTTGTTATTATCGTCAAATGTATTTTCTTCTGTCTTATACTAAAGACATTTATTACAATTTCCTCCTTCCATTGTGGTTCTAAAAGTATATACTTTCAAAAGGTGCTTGCTACTGCTTCTAATGTGGTTGAAGCTTGTGATTCGTTTGTATTTTAAACTGGGGTGCGATTTGAGATGTCTGCGGTGCGATTTAGGAAACATGTTACCTATAGTAAATCGCACTGCTTGCGAAGGTTTGAAATTATTCTTTATCAAATATTTCAAGCTGGAATACAACTTACCAATCAGTTTTCAAAAAAGGGAAAATGTTCCTTTACACGCCTGAACGAAAAAACTTTCAACTTTATCGCTTGTTTCTAAGTAACGTCAATATTTTTACAATTAATGCTGTTTAGGCAACTCTCTCTATTTCGAGAATGACAAATGCGATACGTTAACACCTTCTGTTTGGTTTATGACTCGCTGGAGTCGACAAATTCCCTGATATTCAAACAGATATATATATACTTGCTGAAGTGCCCAGTGATTCTCATCGGGGTAAATAAATGTAGGAATAAATAAAAACACTCTTAATGGCCGCACGCGTGTCTCTGCTATTTGTCAATGCAAATCATTCGACGCTGCAAATGCTAAAATCTCATAAAATTCTTCCTCTTCACATACCTGTAGTCTAACATTAATGCTTACAGTGAATTTTATACGGACCTCAATTCCCAATGTACTCTTGCAAGGAAATGCATAAGTTTGGATTCAATCATGGAATTAGTCGTCATGGGGACGGTTTGTTTACTGCCTCAAATTTTTAGAATAGTTTCGTTTATTTGATCAAAATTCGCTTAATTTTGACAAAAATAAACTATATCCGACGACCACAATAAGAATCTTCATTAAATTTCCCTTCTCCTAGCACTTATCTCGATTTCATGCGACTAGTCTTTCTAATTTAATTTTGCAAAAGAAATGAACCCTGAAAGCAATAAAAGTGAGTTTTACATGCATTCCTTACGGAAACCGTTTTAAACGTCAGGAGTCGAACCGGGGGCTGTTAGGCGAGTAAAAAGATAGCCTATTATCTGTTTTGAAAAGGCATTTAACAATCTTCAAAGTTTGAAAGTTGTGAACCATCTGGTTCTCGAATTTTAAGCGAAAATACACACACACACATTCTACTTCATATATAAGCTATCCAACGGTCTTCCGTGGGAGTTCCGTGCATTGCTTAGATCGGCGTCACGAATCGGTGACATACGGGGCGAAAAGTTGATTGGTGCAACTTACATGAAGCAGTGATGCGGTGTAATTCGATAAGAGGAGGCATAATGGAGAGGGCACAGTTCTCATTCGCACTTCGCATCATTTAATCTGTACAACTGGACGAGTTACTCACCCCTCTGACCCCTGGGCTTGTTTACACCGCGCCGGTGGTCAACTCTCCCGGCACTCACTCAATTACCGACTCAGGGCCGATCCTCCTCGCGCTAAACCACAATTAATGCGCTCTTCTTTCCATGTGCAAAGGAAGGGAAAATCCTCTCCGAGAGAGAACTCTTTTTTTTTTTTTCTTTTATATTATGCATACTTCCTCTTTCATGAATATAGGGTCACGTCCCGGTGTGAACCTCGTTTCTGTGGGTATTTTGTCTGCATAAAATGAATCTTATACTACAATGCTCGGTGGAATTTCGTTTCAAAATGCAACCAACAAAGGGTTGAAGTTTGTTCTATTTCACTGTGTACTACATAAAAATTTTGTATATAACGTCGATGATTGATAATGTGTGTATTGATTTTACTAGGTATTAATTTTATCAGATTTAAATTAATCAAATTGAATTGGAATTAATTTAAGTTTGAATGTAATCATATGTTTGCTTGTTAACTAATATTAGTGCCAACCAGTATTCTTAATTAAATTTAAAACTCCATTTCATTGAACCTTTTTGGAGTTTTACTACTTTTTTAATCTCTTTCTGGTTTAATATTGTTTGAAAACTGGAAATATAGAAATATAGTTAAAGGGCATAATCGTTTATGGCTATGTACATTTGTTAATTAAGGAAATTTATGATATTTTGTGCCGTTGCTATGGTGCTAAACAACTTAATAGATTGTAGATTCCAGCGTAAAAAAGGGTAAATATTAGAAGTAGTATTTATTATATGACATTTGTTTTTTTTTTTATTGCTCCGTAAAAATTTAGATAAATTTCATGGGATCTTAGTTAATTTTTCCGGATCTACATATCCCATGTTATCACCCAGATTTGAAAATCAAACGATAAAGTAATCAATAACTCAAGGAAAGGGTATAGAGGTGACCTTGCAAGTAAAGGCGAGCACCTTGGAAACTTCTAAAGGAGAAACAGACATTAATTTTTCACGTTATGAAAATTTTTCATGTCCCTTTCTCCTTTGCTATCAATAACTGTGAGATGATGCATATTTGTAACGCAATACATAAATATGTTTCATGATTGTCTCTCGTGACAAAAATGCCAAGTTCCGAATAGCATCAATCATTTCTCTAATTATTTGGTAAATCAAGAAACTGTTTCGACGCCATTAATAATCCTGATTCAGTTTAACGGAGAAAATTTATATTAACTCTTTTTTTACAACTTGAAAAATACTTGATCATCTCAAATGGTCTTGTAATTGGTGCAAATTATACATGCTATCCGTGGGAAAACATTGATCCGAACTTCGAAGTCCTTGTAGTTTACGATACTGGAAGCAATTTCTCCGCTTATGATTGGCGTTATTGGGGTTTCCATTAAGTCTAGATGTATGTACATACATACATTTGAAAGGTTTTGAGTTTCCTTCATTTAATCCACATTTTTCAAATTTGAATCCGTTCTCCGCTCTCGTTTATTTACACCTCTACCTCTGCTCCCCTCCTCGCTGGTTTCTCATAGGTGATGACTTTGTCAATCTGCAAGTTTTTCGTCTAACGTCAGAACTATTCCCAATTGAATGTCAGACCTCTTCGAAGAGGTGGTACCGTATCTTGGAGCTGAAACGAAAGGTGTTGTGATTCCAGAAATTTGAGGCATCAGTCTTTGCAATCGTTGCTCCGTAATGTATTTCTCCGTTTTATGCGATTAAATAAAGAAATCCTATTCGGAAGAGATTGCGGAAGAATAATTCTGTTTGCGAAAATGAGGTTTTTGTTTACTGAATCTCAATGCTCTTTGATTTTACATTTAAATGAGCACTTACATTTTACTCCTAAGAAGTAACATTTTTCCATTTAACTTTTTTGTCCTGTTTATGGCCGTTTTGCGTTGAGTTTCTCACTTCTTTGGCAGATTCCGTGTCACCTGCCGGAAGGCTGGTTGTATCCTCAATCTCTCCAGCATTGGCTATTGAGAGGGGATGAGGCGACTAGGCAATATGATGAGTGATGTAACTTTGTCCACGCTTTCCTTATTGAGCCAGAATGCTACCGGTGAAGCTGGTATAAAGTGTTCCTATGTATTCATAGCAGTCAATAAGGAGTGATTAAGATGAACGGCATTATTCAGCATTTCTCAAACCGCAGTTGCTTTCACATCATCATATCTTTGATCAAGAAATAAGGTAAAAGATACATTTTTCTTTGTCCCGTACGAAAAGAAAAATAAGAAATATTCCATTCATCAAGATTCGCTAGCAGAAACACTCTGGTCGTTCCATCGGGAATATTCCCCCATGTTTAACAATCAGTGTACCGACTTTTCGATTTTTTTGAGTGTTATATTTTTTTATAGATACGTCGTGTTGAGTTACGATGATCTGCTACGTCGTTTTTTTTTTAATCTGCCGTTTATTCTAAAGTGGGAAATCGTTTCATAGAGAAAAGTGCTGCCCTCTTTCGTCCCTCCATCTTCCCACATGAATGGCTCCAGAGGGCCTGGATGACGTCACTGACGACTCCAGCGCCTCCGAAGGCCGTCCTCGTCGTTCGAAATTAAGAGTCATTGAAGGTCTTCTCCATTGAATCTTCTTTTTTCGCTCGCGGACAACATTTAACTGTGTACGGCTGATCGATTCGTTGTGACTGATGGCGCCAATTTGCGTATGCTAATTCGGAACCGCGATTTCGTTCACCGATGGCGCTTGATGAATACTTCCCCGTAAACGATTTGGTCGCATATTATAAAGGTTGCATTAAAATCCGGTGGACATTTTGCAACATTAATTACTGTTTGCTCCCGGGAATATGATTAGTCATATTTCTGACAAACTTAGGATATAAATGTCCTCCTCGGTACTCATTATTCATCATCAACTTTTGATTTTGAAAATCCTATTAATTGCCCTAATAGTGCTAGGAAAAGCTTTCTTTGAGGTTCAGTTGACTATACAACGGTATAGTCGACATATGCAACGGTATCACATTACCGATAAATACAATTCAATCGGATTTTAGGTATAAATTGTAAAAATCGCGTTTCCTTCACAAAATTAAATATTTTGATTATAAAAATTGTAAAAATGAACAAAAGTCATTTAAACCAATATAATATTCTTCTTTCATTATATAAATTCGTTATGCTGATTACCAAGGGGCAAATAATGTGTTAGAGGAGACAATACCAATCTCGCCTAAATAAAAGCGATTTATTATTATTATATCTTATGCCGTAATTGTTTTTTTTTGCATTTATTTGACGATTCATCTATAAAGTGTAATGAGTTTTCCATACCATGAATGTACTATAAAAATTAATGCGTTTCGACCTGAAATTGAATTTTAAAATCTAGCTACCAAAAGAACTGAAGTATTTATTCTACCGATATTTTTATCCCATTGAATGGGTAAAATTGTGCTTAGTCGGCAATTCCATTCCTCCATATATATAAGGGTTGGAATGTCGCTCAGAATTAAAATATCCAATTTAGCGTAAAAGAGGAAACGGAAAAAAAAATCTTGGCCGTTTCTATTGGCTACTTCCTTTTATATGCATTCTGATTGCCCGATGTCACTGAATTAACCCAATCCCGAAACATCCATCGAAAGTTATTGAAGCGTTTGCATCCGATTCAAATGAGAAATACGTTTCCTGCCACTCCTGTGTAATTCTCGGCTTACATTATCATAACCGCTCTATTACGTTTATTACTCTCGATACGCATATGAATTGGTCGATTTATTTTAATAAATTATTCAATATTTTCAAAGCGAACCAACAGGGCGGCAAAAAAACTGACTTTTCTCCTCAAGGACGAGCGCTAGTGAAACTTTCGAGGTCGATTTATTTGGGATCGCAGATCTTTTTCTCTTGGCGTAAATGATTAAGTAATTTTGTGGGGGAAAATTGGATGGAGGAAAAGTTACGTTGAATAACTGCGAGAACGGAAATCGTGACGGCAGAGAAATTACTGGACAAATATATATATAAATTCGTATTACTCATACAGAAGCGTCTGTGTATCTCTTTATAGATTGCTCTTGAATTCTTGATAGTTCTGAATTTTGAATAATTTGGTGAGGCGGTGCTGTTGTCGTTCCATCCCTTACGGAATTCAAACCGGAAATTAGCTGTTCAATGTAGACGATGAAGAGGCGGGAAGAAGGACCGGCGAGATGGGTTGCATTCTTGCAGTCGGAAGTACCACATTAACGGTTTTATTCGCAGAAGAAGAGGTGAAATTGAAAAGGGAAGATCTTATGACTGCATTCGTTCGAAAGTTGAGAGCGAAAATTGAATTAAATATTTGGATGTAGACTAACGGGGAATCAGTAAGGAATAAATTGAAGTATTTACGCATACGATCAGATAAATAAAAGAAATTCTACTCCATTTCGCCAAGATAGATGTACTTTTTGAGTTAAATGGAATAATCTCCCGCAGCCCTGCAATACAAGCACATCATGTCTAACTTAATTGTACATTACTAAATCGCTTTGTTTCAATTGGTTATTAATAAGTAACGGAATGACGTATTCTTGAAAATTTGATTTTAATAGACTTTGGCATCTTTCAATTAACTTCTAATATTTTTATAATAACATCGATAAGCCCGCATAGAGGAGAATGCATCCTTTTCATTAAATAATAAACGAAGGGATTCTAGATTTATATTGCGATTCTGCTTATCTATATGTAAAATTGAAGATAAGCATTCTTGGCTGCGATTCAGACTACCATTTAGGAATCAGTTATGTTGAATGTACGTTAAATGCGATTATTAAATAAAATCCAATGCTGTACTTCCAATGTAATGTACCTGATGATGACCAGCCTTGGTCAAAACCGGTCGAAATTAAACAAAGTTGTGGAACATACAAAGTTTTTCTTTTCCTTAGTGTTAAAATCCAATGCATATATCATAAACATTTATGAACGTTAAAAATTTTAATTATCGTACGTTAAATGCAGTTTTGACAGCAAGTAGTGCAGCCCGTAGAGTAATTTTTCGAAATTCGTTTCAGATTATATTTCAAGATGATATATTTTATTTATTTTTCATATTTTGTTGATTAATTATTATATTTACAGCTCTGAAAATTTTACATATGATTACATAACCATGGGGAAAACAAGACACAAAAATTCAGGTGATCGATATCTTGTGGAGTAGCAAAAGTTATTAAACTCTTAGTTGTAATGAAAGTGTTTTGTCCAACAGCTTCATTGTCAAATTTTATATTTTCGCGCCTTTGAAAAGTTATCGAGCTCAAAATTATTTCGTAGATGCATTTTTGTTAAATTTCATCAAAAATTAATCACCTTAATGCATAGTTTGCGCGAATATGAAATTCACGATCCTATTCTGATGTCAAACATCAAAAAATTATTTAGTTCGCGAACAAACTATAAGGAAACTATACAGTTAAGAGTGAGACAAATCTCTCGTACAAAAAGTGGCACGTTTCTTTCTTAGTTCTGTTTTTTATGTCTAGTTCCATTCTCTGCTTCAATTAAGGATATTTATTCGTAAGTTTTCCATTGCAATCTCATCTTAGCATTGTGTTTCCAATTGCGAGGATGACTTTCCCTTAGCAACGTCTCAAACGTTGTTTTCGTTTGACTTCTCTTTTGTAATTTCTCGCTCCTTAACCCCTTAGTCACTTGAGTCACGCCGTATCGTACGCGCTCAAAACAGCCCTCACGGATGATGGATACTCGGTGCGTATAAAAGAGCAGACGCCTGGGATTGATCGATGTGAACTTTGAAGGAGCCGAAATGAAGGAAATCGTGCCCTTTTTCGACCTGCGTTAAGCAAATGCGGAATGTGTTAAAGGAAGACAAAAAAGTCTAGGAAATCTTCATGTGGAAACTAATTTCATTTTAAACTTTCGAGTAGTAACTAGGGATGTACCGATAGGCTTCGCAACCCTCGAAATGAGTTGCAAGGCCAGCTTGGGACATCAAGACTTAGGGCACCTTATTATTTGCTGGGGGAAGGCCCCTAGATTCCTTGGCTCCCCACCGGTGGCATCCTAATGTTTGCTTAGAAGAAGTTTTAACCTATTTCTAGGAAGAACACTAAAAACTAATACTTCAGAAACTAATCACGATAGTGGTTTACAATTTTGATAACGAGCGTAATTATGTAGCTGAAAGTATGAAAATGAAATAAAGTTTTTGTGTTGGCGGTAAAACCATGAAAGCTGTAAGGAGCAATTCAGGAGTCATATTTCAACTTAATGCGCTCACTGTATACTGACCTAGATGTGAAGAAGGGTTGTCCAAGCTTTTACCCTCAGCGGGCCGCATTGGCCCCTATGAAGGTAAAGCGGGCCCCATAAAAGTTACCTTGTTATTTGACATTAATAATAATTAATCGAGGATCGCTAGTTTTATTGTTCTATTTCATTGATAAGCAGAAATACAACAGTGGCTTACTTTTTTATGGTAGATTTCTGCTAGTAATTGGTTTACCCACTTTAGTTTTATCAAGGGAATAGTGTAAAAAAATGGATGAAAACGTAAATAACGATCAAATGGGCCACACTCGCCCTCCACTCCACTGTTGTAAAGAAATGTATGAAAATACCCTATACACTCTTTCCTTCATAAACCAATTACAGTGATGAAAATGTATTCGGACTTTGTATCTGAAAGCTTGTAAGGTGTTTTTCCAGTGATAAGAATGTGATGGCGTATCTCATGAAGAAGTTGGACCTAGTAAATGGAGATTATGTTACCGATGGCCATACATCCTTGTTAAATACCCTGGAAGGTTTATTTTCGCAGAGACTTCTTCTAGAATTCAAATTTGAACTTTTGGAATTAACGTAGAAATAGAATATCTGTTTATAGGACTGCTTCAGTAAAATTTCGACTAAACAGATGCGTACCAATATCTACTGCACAAACAGCCTCCAATCTGGTCCTTATCTCATTGACCTTTCCGACAGGTGTGACGCTACACCAGAAGCTCAAGCCATTTGCCAGGATTGAGTAGTTCGAGGTGAATCTTGGACGGAAGTCAAAAGCAATCCTCTCATCGCATTGTCGCCGCTCATCTGTTTAGCATAAGGATTTTGCTTTCCGATCGAGCGCCACATCAAAACAGTACTTTCGACGCTTCCCTTTCCTCATTCTTGGGTTTAGCGGAAGCTCTCACACCGCTACTTGCGGAAATCGGCTTGCTAAAAAGGATCCGTTTGCGATCCGCTACCTTTTTATCATTCTGATCGACCTGAATACGCTGTAATGCTATTCTTCGGAATCGGTTTTAGCGAATCAACCGTCTGTGGAACCCATTCCTTCTCATCACCAGAAGGTCGAGGTCGTCTTCCGACGGCGGCCGGCGTCAAACCTGAGCAGAGAATCGTAACGAGAAACTAATCAATATTTCCAAATCAGGACGTTGTCGTAATTTCAGCACTGAAATATTTTTTACGTTCTTTAAATTATATTAGAGTGAAACCTGTATAAGGCAGAAGCCGAAGGGACCGAGTAAGTTTCTGGCTTATATGAGTATAGGCATTCCGTCTTACGTAGACAAGTGTTCTACCTTTTGGTATGTTCATGTACCATAATATTCCACACTCGTCGTCATTTTTTCTTCGCCTCCTGATAACTTACCCCACCCTTTATGTCTTCTAACAACTCTTGTCTTTGTCTTCCCCCATCTCGGCTTAGGTAGGTTAATACGAAGGATTTATCTATTAAGAATAGTGAGGTTAGTTTCAAGAAATTGGAAACACGCAAATACAGCGATGATGCGATGGATATGGTAAATTTATTGAAATACATACTATCAAATTCCTTACAATATACTTTCTGCTCACTGGCGGAATAAATTCAAATGGTGATAAAATAAATTTGAAAATTTAACAATGTAAAGTAAGCTATCTGAAACTGCCTTTTCTAGTAAGAAGATTTTATCTAAAAGGTTCTAATACTACTTGTGCATATACGAGATATTAAAATAGATTTCTGTCCATGCTATGCAGGTTCCCTCTTATAGAGGGCCTTTTTTCTGAAATACCTAATGTAATAATACAAGTATTCTCAAAGTGGGCGATGTCCCCCCCCCTAGGGGCGCTGGTCTAATCTATGGGGGCGCTAGACGAAAAAGGATTTTATTCCATTGCGTCCTCTTTCTTCCTCAACAAAGTTTTACTGGATTTATGGCATCGATACATTAGAAAATTTTCATGCTGTAATTTGGTGGATATATTTATCTTTGCAGTGTTTAATTTTTTATCTTTCTTCAGCTATGGCCATGCATACTAATTTTCGTAGATTTTCTTTTGTGGGGCGGTGATATCGATCCAAGGGGGCGGTAGCATGAAAATGTTTGGGAAACACTGCAATAATATTATCAATGCTTACATCTTCTACAGGTTTCCGCCTTAATCAGATTCTGCCATAGGCAGGTTATACTGTATAATGACAACGAGAGCTAAAAGATATTCCTCTTTGACCTGATGAAAAACTTGAATGGTGATTTCAAGAAGCTAAAGGAAAACATGGACTTAAAGATCACTGGGTTGTGCCTGTGAGTGATGATTGTGTACGCCCTCTAATAAACAACTTAAGAGCTCCAAACTTTGTTCGTGGCAGCTCCAGCCACGTCCAACGTGGGCGAACTTCTTTGGTTGGAAGACTACTCGCGATTCATCCGGTCACTCCTGTACTGAGTCTTGGCTGTGTTTAAATAGTCCAGTATCGCAGTAGAAATTTTATCGTAGTCAATTAAACGAGAATATTTGGCTTGGTATAAAAAAAAAGCTGAGAAACAAAATGAAATCCTTTATTCCCTAAATTCTTGTAGATTTGTAGAATATTCACGATGGATATCTGGTATTGGTAGTATATATATTCTTGATGGTAATTTACACATTTCTTCGCATGATTTTCTCAATAATTATGTGCTTAGGTTGGTGTACTTTTAAGGGATTTCATAATATACGACTTACCTTATGTGAGCTTATGTGGTCATTGAGTTAATTTCTGTATTTAATGTTGTTTTCACGGTGGTTATCTAAATTTCATATTTAGGCCATAAAGGCAACCCAGTTTTCGTCAAAGGGCTTTCTTTCTAATCTTATCTTTATTCTTATCAGAAACACTAGCGTTGGACTTTATTTTAATGACCCTACGTTTGATGTCAGAAATTTTAAGTTTAGGAGAAGTTTTCTGGGAGTTGACACCTTTTCTCCTTTCTGGATAATTTGAATTTACAAAAGGCCTCTTCGCTTTAATCTTCTTTCCGATGAGTTTATTTTATTTTAAATTCGCATTGCCGTAGAGGAAGGGGCTCCCGTGGAAGTTTCTTGGAAATTTGCTGGTCCCTGCGTATTATTCAGTTATCACGCCGTTAACAGAAATATTTCATATGTAACCTAATCTGCTGTTGTAAGAGTGGTGCAATTAAATTCTAAGTACTGATGCTTTTAATGGTTTTCGTTGGTATCGATACTTTAAGGAATGTATTGGGATGAATTATTATGTCGCTCTATCAATATTTGAGTAATTTAGGAAAGCGGCGAAACTATGGATTTTGGCAGAATATTTCAATCCCAGACTCGGTTTTTATTAGAGGATATGCATGTATCTTGGAGACTTCTGAACTCTCGAATATTTCATACGTTTATCTTTCCCCTTTCTATTGCATATCAAAATGGTTCATTGGATACAGTCGAAGATAACGAACTGTTGACATTTGAGTAGATGAGTACTGAATGTTCATTCAATGAATCATCTGATTCGCAAATATACTAATTTCATTTGGTTGTTTCTGTCATTTTCTTATTCCTGGTTATTTATAATATGAATTAAAGGCCCAAAGTACGATATATCGAAATAAAAGTGAGGATTCTCCTAGATTTTTGAATCACAATTGAAAGTTGCTGAAAATTACTAGGAATACTTTTACGTTTCTAAAACTTGCCTAAGTTTTTCCTTCCCGTTCCGTAATTCCGTTTGTCATTTTAATTGCAAGCAAGGATTGATATCAACAGAAACCAATTTAGAGGATCTGAACCTGGCTTAGACCGTACGTTTTTACATTATATGCTATATTTTTAGGACACTTGATCGATAGAAGTTTGTCAATCTCAGTTCGAACTTGGTTTTGACGAAAATGATTCACGTGAAAAATTAATATTTTGAAATGTGCACTCTCCTCGAATGTATATCTTTGAATTTAGTCGCAAATATCATTACTATTTTTGCGGAGTATGAAAAGTACTCTGAAAATTTGCTAAAACTAATTCATAAATGGTTTTATATGGAGAGTGATCCTTTACGAATCCAAAATGTGCACAATTAATTTAACAAATTCAGTGCTCAATTGGTACCCGGACGTGGATTTCCCCGTAAGCATGTATTATTTTAGCTTGGAATGGATTAAGAGGAAGGTAGAAGAATAGTCTTTGAGATGTGATGAAGAAGGAAAATGAATGAATATCATGAATGAATAAAGTAAGTTGTGAGGTCGTCCTAAGTAGAAAGAAAGATTATCACTCTTTCCATGAAACGCCATCATAGGACGGGACGAAAATCATTCTTACGTTACACCTGATTTTATTATTACATTTCTGTCTGTGTTTTCACGGTATTTTTTTCACTCCCATTCTTGAGTGAGTATTTTCCCGCACCGTCGGTTTTCCTCTGAAAGCCTTCAGCCGAGGAGTTTTTCCCTACACCCCCATCCTTTCCTTTACTTTTTGCTGTGTTATTTTAATAATTTTTAATTTCTTTAATTCCATGCATTTAATGCCATGTATGACTTCAGAGGTTAGGCGTGAGAGAGGCCCGCATAAACCTAACCTCGCCGAGTTTTTTAATAATAATATTTGATGAAAGTTATTGGATTCGGTGAAGCAAAGAAAAGGAGATTTTTTTGTCTCATTGTTTGAAACGATAATATTATCATAAAATTGACAGGGAGGGAAGATGGAGGAAAAGAATCTGCAGAAGACAAACTGGATGGTTTAAAAAATTATGGAATGTGTTGGAGAAAGAATTTACAAGGAAATGAAGAGATGGGCCAATGACTGCGAGGAATGGGAAAGAAACATCATGCGTGCCAAAACGTTCAGAGGATTGAAAATAAAGATAGAAAAGAATGCAGTGCGTTAAACTAATGAACCGCTTTCTCAAATAAGCATCATGTATTAAAAGATGTTTATGATAAGTATATGCGACTTCATAACAAAGGAAGAAGGTTCCGCAAGTTTTCGTGCCTTTCTAAGTCTACAGCGGTGAGTATCAGTCAGCTTATTGAAGGTATTCTCATCAGTAGTATGAGTTAGATATTCGGGTATGGAAAGAGTGAACGAATACCATTGCGCTTTGTTCTTTCGCGGGTCATTTACTCATGTGGCTGCCCCATCGTTCAACAGACGACGCCTCTATCGGCGCTGCAATCGAAACTCACCTGTTTCCCTCTGGCGGCGCTTTCCCAAGGTCTTCGCGCATTTCCGGTTTTATTGCCCTTCAATTTAGCTCTCGCAGTTACAGCGCGCGTCTTCGGAGCACTTCTAGGCGCAGTTCTTTGATCTCTAGAAACCTCTTAAGATATTCCCGAGAGTGATTTCAGTGCATTTTTTTTGAATCGTCAATTTTTTGCGTCTGGTTTAAGTCTTTTATTCGCTTATTTATCCACTGTGTAACCATCTTTGGGTGTAATGTTTCTTTACCGCAGTCATTAGACTGATGGATTTGTTGCTTCGGTTAGGATTGCAACTCTCAGATCGCAGCCGTTCGACAACAGTGTCTTCTTGATGATTTAATCCGATGTTCATCGGAAATCCGGAGCGAACCGCATTTAGTAATCATATTTTTGATAGTAATACTTTGTTATCTTTCAGTTGAAATCTTTCAATTTTCAGCACAAAAACAAAGGTATTTACATAAGGAAAATATAATTATCATACTCAGAGCCGCGCCGTCCTGTGGATGCAAGGGGTGCATCGCACCCGGGCGGCGGCATCTAAAGGGTGGCAACAGAAGCGTAGCCAACCATTCTTATTATTACAACTATAATATTTGTTGTTTTTGTGATACACACGGCTTATCTAGGGAAGATTATGATGTGAAATTAAAGATTTGCAAACATTTAGAGAAAGAAATTAGTGATAACTCAAGACGAGAAGGGAATATAGGTATACTAGATTTAATCGAACTTATTTATGCTGCAACGCGACTTTTATAAGAAACTTTCATATTTAGTTGCGAAAAATGGGTATCATACTAATCATATCATTATAAATTATGCGCATTGCGATGATAATGTTACGCGAAAGTAATGTGAACTGTTAACAATTTGCTATTCAGAATGCTGTTTACTCTGTCAGCATACATTCTCATTTTTCCTTACTGAACTAAAATTTTCTGACGTTACAACTTTTTTTCTGTCATAAATACCAGAATTCGTGATTGTTGAGTTGGTGGTTGTTGAGGATGTGGTGTCTTCCCAATGGCGTAATTTTTAGATTTTCCTAATCAGTATTCGCTCTGTGCTATAATAATTTTTTTCTAAATAAGGATTTTTCTAAATAACAAAATAATTATGATTGTTATATATTTCTATAAACATTTTTCCAAGGAAATGCATTTTCGTTATTTATACTCGGCAGTAATTTCCGATATTTTTTCCTACTCCTTAACATTTTCCCATTTCCATTGCTGATATTTCTGTTACGCCCTTAATGTTTCCAGCGGCATAAGGAATTCATGCGACGCAGATGCTCATTGCGATGATGTTGGAGGAATACCATCTCGATAATTCCAGCGCCAATTGAGTCTAGTAGTATTCCCACCTTATATGTATTCCAGTATGCTAGAAAAGGCGGCAGACAGTCACGTTTATTTCCCTTCAGAAAAAGGAATTCATCTTTGGTTTCCATCGAAGGAGAATTACAAGAGGGAAATCTATTTTCGTTTTTATCTTCCCTCTTATCAGTACGTCCTGTCTGGCGCGCGTAAAGTAAGTGACCGGAGCCAACCGTCCCTTTTCTGCCTTCCATCGTCGGTAGATCACTTGCTTTTCTCTTCAGATACAGCGCCAATGGACAAATTATACAGCTTCCCTCCTCGTCTGAATCGATAATTCCATTTGTCTCCGCATATCCGACTGTGGCGCTGTCTCCCCCTAAGATTAATCTCCGATGATTGGAACTTATTATGTTTACATTTTTTTTTATCACGCGTCATCGTCTTGGTGACAATATTTCCGCTTTCTTTGCACGTATACTTAGTCGTGGCTTAAGTTCAAGGCAGTATCAATAAATATTTAAACGCTTACGTTTATATAATGGTTTCGATTTCTTATATTTAATCAACAACTTGCGAATTCATCGCTTGCTTTCCCGCTAAATTGTTGTATCTGTTCTGTATTTGATTTTAACTCTTTTAAATTGATCCCTTAAGTAACATTAGCGGGGGGTAACGATATAGTATCCTCTCACAGCAGTAACGATGAACGTCATTATAGCACTTCTTCCACGGAAGCGATTTAATTGGAAGGCAATGAACGAAAATAAAGTATGAAAGTGGATGAATGAGCGCGGTCCTGTGATCAGAGGTCTTCTTTGCCTGATTAAATAAATCAATTGCCTAACAGTTCCAAGAACAACAAATCCGATAGCTTGGTTCGCAGATAGTGCGAAAGATCATCTGGAAAAACTTTATTTTTTATCGTTATTTCGAGCGATGTTTAGCACGTGTGTTCATATCCATGACGACGTAATGCAAAAGCAAGCAAAAATATACCGTTGGGCGTATGCAGAAAAACTGAAAGTATTTGGTGTTTATGATTTCTCCGTTTTCGTTCTAGTCCATATAACATAGTAATGAATAAGGATATTAACGATAGAATCAATTGCCTGGGTTGTGACTTCGTGGTAATTCTCCATCAGGGATAAAGAAAAGTCTAACTTACACAAACCATACATATGAAAGGACCATATTTACGCCCTGAGGATGACACTATGAGTCGAAACCATGGTCGTTTCATAATAAATCGTGTGGTTTGTGTAAGTTCGACTTTTCTTTATACCTGAAGGATATTAACGTTTAAGTTAAGTAAGAATTACGACAAAAGATCAAAAGACTTGCAGAAGCACATCTGTCGGTCTAAAGACCGCATTCCTTTCGTTGTAAACGTAATTGTTTATAAATTCGGAAAACATCCACATAAATTAATAATCGGTGTCACATCTGTCTCCTCTTAAGCGTGCATTTATTTTAAATTATGAGTGTATTTAGTTAATTTAAGATGAGCAGGTTTTAAATGAAAGATAGTCGTTGAACGGGGGCAAAAATTGTTATATTTGATCACGAGAAAAATATTTTAGCG
The DNA here is from genome assembly GCA_000376725.2 of Ladona fulva. Classification (NCBI taxonomy): domain Eukaryota; kingdom Metazoa; phylum Arthropoda; class Insecta; order Odonata; family Libellulidae; genus Ladona; species Ladona fulva. Next base: position 827,001 of record KZ308272.1, read on the forward strand.
GGATACAACGCGATAAAAATTAGTTTCTTTACAGTGTCGTTTACCTATGTAAACTTTTCAGATTTGTTTATTCCAGAGTGGTTTATTTTATGACACGAATTCAGAGTGGTTTAATTATGCCGTACTAGTGCTCGGAGCACACTTATACTATCTGTATGATAATTCATTCATTCAGAAAAATAATAGGGAAGTAATGGTCTTAGCTTGTGCACCTAGCTGACTGGCATGCGCTATTACAGGTTGAATTTCAGTTTAAACGCCGCAAATAAACTCGACGGTACGTAAATACTCATGAGTTTCTAATTATTTATAACTTCAGTCAGTCTCTTTATTAATTTAGCGGAGAGCGAATCTTTATTTCGTCTCAGTTTTAGTAATAAGAGGATGTTTATTTTACTCAACACCGTTGCCCGTGTTATTTTTCGAAAGAGGTGCGCCTCGGGCCTTTTCTGTACTTTTCTTGTCTAAATAAATTTTCTTAATTTCATACCGTTCCTCAGTGACGTGGTGCTCAATACAACTCATCTTCTAATTTACTGAAAATTTCCTTGCAGCTTCACCACTGCATTGCTCCAGGCGGTGTAAAAACATTTTGCGAATTAAATTTTATGCTGGAAGACTCTCCCAAACACTCCGCGCCAACTAGTGTGCTTTGGGTGAATCTCTTCATTGCGGAAAAGGCGCGTCCTACGTCAAGCCTTAGAGTTGAATATTGTGGAGGATGTGTCCCCAATGTAGAGCTATCATCGTGAACCGCTTCTGTTTTATGAATGGATATATAAGTTGCACAGCCCGGTACTTTCATTTTTCTTAGCTATCGGAGAGTTCAGAGCATACATTTTGGGTTTTTCGATTGGCATTTGATAATGCGCCTCAATTGCAAATTTTCTTGAAGTTTAGTGCGGAAGAGAAATACCTCATCAACGTAAAGTATCTTATCACCAAATTCAGTCGGTCAATTCATTAGCTATTAGTTACCTAACGTTCCTTTCCTCTTATCTAAAACCTCACCGTATTTTAATTGCAATTCATAGGACGTATTGTTTTATATCGTATTTTTATACACCAAGAATTCCTACGCGTGTAATCTATCTAGGGAGAATTAACTTACTGGACGTCTATATCAACAGGAGTATTATTCTAGTAAACATTCCGCTTCAAATCATTATAGTGACCTTAAATTACAAAATGATTCAATATGCGAAGGCGTTACTTCGTGGAAGGCCATAATATTGGAAAATAATTTCTCGTACACCAAGGATGGCATTTAAACTAACGAGCACGTTTTTCCCAACCCCTCAACCCTTCTTTTCCTTCCCAACAAACTCTTTACACTCTGACCCTTCGTCTTAGCAAAATTTCGCCTCCCTTTTCCCTTTTTTCTATGTATGTAGAAGAATCGACAAACAACTTTGCCTTATGATGCTAGCTCGCTAGCGAAACATGTCGCATGAATGAAATCTGAGGTAGTGTACGAGATATTATTTTCCAGCTTTAGATTATACAGTCATCACCTGGCCTGATGATGACTGTAGACAGATTTGTGTTTGTTTAATAATTTCATTAAAGACAGAGAAACATTACTTAAGTTATTATATTCCTCTTTCTCTCCCAGAATATTTACTAGACATTAAATAGTGTAAATTTTTCTTTTGGTTAAAGTTATGATTTTTTACGATATCCTTAATCAGAACGGGGAAATCGCTGACGCACTTAAAATTTGGACGTTTATTATTTAATTGAATCGTCTCTATTTATTTTTTATTCGAGTCAGAATTTTCGGAGTATCGGTTATTTTCATTTTTTTATCAAATTAAATGTCCAGTAGTTGACGGTACTTTCAAGTGCATTTGAGAAACCATGCACTCAAGACACTGTTTAATGGTTAGACTCTTCCCATGTTCCAGCAAAAGGAAGATAAAATTTATTTCTCTGTATGGCAATCGTGAAATTTGCGAAACGTATAAAACTCTAAGTAGTTTATCAAAAACGAGTCAGCGTTTAGGTAAAATTTCGAAAAAAATAACTTCGCTAATTTATAGCTCCAGAACTTCACCTTAACTGCTTCTGAAATACAACCGTTGTTTCTCCTTTCACGAATCCCGTATTTCTTCCATTAACTTTCCATTTCCTTACCTCCTTGTAGGATTACCGAATTCGAGATGAAAGATCACCGCTTTTTAGCCTCTCACAATCAGAAGCCGATGTTACCTTTAATTTACGCGTTAACTCTCCGAAGTTGCCATCATCTTCCCATACATTCACTTCCCCTTTCCTCAGCTCCCAAGAGTGTTAAATAACAGACTTGGAAGTGATTTTCCCACCTCGAGCAGTTTCGTAACTAAGGGAAACAAGCGAACATCTGTTTGGACGCGTCGACACGACCTATTTGTAGGCACAAGGTCACAATCACGGCATAATTGCATTTCACGTAGATTAAGATTTACCGCCTCAAAATGAAAGAAAGGAAAGCCGTAGTTTCTGTTACGGAGTTTCAAAGAGTGTCTTTGGATGACATCAAATAAGAACATAAATCGTCTTTTTCAAAGAGAAATTTTCCTATAAATCTCCTCAGGACGGCAATAAATAAATTGCGGAGTCTAATTAAAACTTGCGTCGTAGTACGAAGTAATTAGTTCTTAAGGTACGTTGTATACGTGACTAGATATAATCGTGCGTCATTAAAACATTATTAAAATATTGAATGAAGCTGGGAAATGTTTGTAAAACATTCACGATAATCATTACCACGAGTCTTAATTAGATATTTCTAATTATTATTTCCCTATTGCTGTAGAAAATGCTACGGAGAATAGCATATATGATTCATTTTTATCTAATTAACATATTTTTACTTTAATTAATCAACTTACCAATTTTTTCATGAATCTTATGGATGGAAAAGGAATATATGTTGCATTCATTTCTTTGGAATAGTTTTCTCATTACTTCTATGACTTTCCTGACAGGTTTTTCTGCTTCACAGCAACGCAGATATTTATCATTACTGAATTTGGTTATTTGGCGATTTTGATGCTATTTCTAATCATATTTTGAAATTATTATTCCCCAGTTCTTCTTCATTTTTGCATTTCCATACTCTAAATTTTGATTCCTCAAGCGGATATGCTGGAACTAGAATTCAGTATGTGAATCGTCGCTTTTCCTTTGAGTTACTCCGTTTGTGATACTTCTATTATATCTTCATTAATGAAATAACCTCAATTTCTCTGAAGGTACAGGATAGAGGAGAGTGTATTTTTATTTACTTATTCACCATCTTATAAATGACTATAACTTATTTATTTAGTGTACCGCTTGAGACATCATGGCAAATATGGCTGTCATGATTTGAAAACGAATGAGGCATGAGTGATGTTGAATCATGGCTTTGATCGCTCCCTGTTGAGTGCTTTGAAAAATTTTATTCGTGCAATCATCGTGCTGCAGTTATGAGAATTTTTTCCCCTCATCTATTTTGGCTTTGGCTTGAAAAGAGCAAACTACCTCATACCTCATCTTAACTAGGAAGCCTCATTTCTCTCTCCATACCTTGATTTCGAGTTTTTTCTCAACCTAAACTTCATTAGAACATCTTAGTTTTAATGTTTTACATTTTTCCGGCTTAAAAGTCTATTTACTACAAACTTACGAGAAAAGTTATTTAATTAGCTTTTATACACTCACCAGGAAACCTCACTTTGTGTGACAAAAGTTGGATGATGGGATTGTTATTTTCAGAAAGTACTTCTTGAAATAAGAAGAAAACCAAATTTTTTATCACGGATATAGGAAATTAACCGTTAAAACTCAATTCTTTAGTCGGAAAATTTTAAGTACCCCATACCAGAAAGATACAGCAAAATCGTAAATAATTATTGTTAAATCATTGATGCATTTACCTTTGGGAAAGATATTTAAGATTTCTGTATTAAAAAGAAGATGTTCATACTTGGAAATAATAAAAGAAAACCTTTTCACCAAAAAATCGTATTTGTTGAGTTTGATAATTCCTTTGATTTTTGCAAAACGTCACCACTGGTGGAAGTCAATTTTGTATGATATTTTATATTTTTGTTTAATTGTGTACATTATTAACAAATTTGATCACAAGAGAAATATTGAAATTTTTTAATAAAACTTAAAAGTATTAATGATTAAACGATTTTGCTGTATCTTTCTAGTAAGTCTACTTTAATTTTCCGACTAAAAAATTAATCTTTGGTTAATTTCAAATGTTTCACGAAAATTGTGGTTCTCTTCCTATTTCGATGAGTACCTTTAGAACTCAGAGTGAGGTTTCCTTGTCGTTGAGGAAAGGTAGGGCAAACTACCTCACTCCTCACCTTCCCTAGTCGCCTCCTTCCCTCTCCAAACCCTCAGGTAGCTTCTGGAGGAGAGGACGAGGATCTAATCAGCCTTCGGATTAATGATTTTAGAGACAGGCGTTTTTTCCAATCTAATACGTAGAGATTCGCTTTGTCCCATTTCTTTCAAATTCCGCAATCCTTTCTCCAGGGACAGAATGAGCAAGTTGACTAATTACCTACTGCACAATACCGCGAACCGTTAATCCTTCTTAAGCGGAGGTGAAGCGGACATTTCTCGCGAATCCACAGTGGAGCTCGCGGTGCTGCATTCGAAAGGTGCGGAGAAAGGCGAATTGGATCGCATCCAAATTCCTTCCACTCTAATCTTCACATCAGGTGCACGAGGGCATTACCTATGCCCCGCATCACACCAATAACACGATTTTCGTGCCTTCGCCATACATGGACTCCGTTTTTAACTGGCTGCGGAGCTGGAGGCATTAAATTTTGCACCGAGTGGTTTATGCTTCGTATTAAATCGTTTAAGCAGTCGCGGTGTATCCTTAAGGGGGGCATTCTTCTTATTTATTAAGGAATGTGATTTATTGCTGCTGGAACCTTGCGCGACACTTTCCATCACGGCCTATTCTCCGGGAATGTTCATAACTTCTCTAATTCTATCTCCCGTTTTTCTTTTTCCCTTTCCGCAGTCGAATCTCATATCAATTTATGCTTTTCACATTTATTTTTTTACTTCGTAAACTGAACGGAATGGAAGGGTTCAAAACAACTAAGCCATAAAAATATCAATACGCAGCGTTAGCTATGCGGCCCCGTTTAATTTCTGAGTATCAGCGGTGAGTTGCACGAGTTTAATCCTTAGATTTATTCAGATATACCCGTTAATACTTTTTGATGGAGTTATATACATTTCTACTGTGATTAATCTGGCTTAACGGTGCTAGTGTACGCGCAGTTGTTTGTTTATGCAGATATTATTATAAGAGTTTATCATTTGGTGTAAATAAATTTTGCAGATGACCTTTAGAATAAGGATAACGTATACATATTTAAATTTTATATGCTATATTTATTCAAGGTACAATGAGTATAGTGTCTCCTGTTTTGGGTCATGAAATAGTATTTAATCGATATAGTAGTAAAACACTGATATGCTCGTATACGGGGTGAAAAGTTTTAATTTAGATAAAATATAAAACAATTTTATATGAATATGATTCAATATTTGAATTTAAATTTATTGAACTACCAACTATAGTGCTAGCACTCCAACACCAAGGTCCCGGGTTCGAGTTCCGACTAGTCAGATTTTGCCGGTTAGGGAGCGGTAGCTTGTGTTCGTAATAAATATTAAAATTGATGTAATTGGGGCCCTCCTGTTTCCATTATAGAAATAATAATGGGAACTCAAATTTTACCAAAAGGAGGTTTAACAAATCGTTCCCAGCTTCGGTGTTAGCCGCAAAAAGACTAAGTTTTTCAGGATAATCGAAAGAAGAACACGGACTTGTCAACTGGGAAAAGGGGAATTATCGGGAAAAATTAAATGGATTTTAAATAAAAGGAAAAAGAAAGAAAAATATCCGAATGAGCGTATCCCTTCGTGACTCATACGAATAAAAGGTAATAAAATTCATAAAACCTGCATCAAAATAGCTATATTCGTAACTAATAGCCTTTGTAATTTTTATCTCACCACCCAATTGCTACGAAAATAAATATGACGATAGGGCACGCGTCATAAAAAAGCCCGGCTGGATGTTAAGTCTTCTGAAATACGACTATTAAGTAATAATTTTTACAAGGTGGTCAACTAGTAGTACGTTTTGTGCCAGACGAAAATAAATCCGAGAGGAGTTAATCTCCTTAGCTTCTACTTCTGCAACGTGACTCATGAGTGATTGATAAGGTTGTCGATTCTTCAGCGCCTTAATTTCATCACGTGTTTTTTGTCGCAAGCAAAAACTTAGTAAGAGCTCAACGCCAGGAGGAAGTCGCCCTTCTCTTTACTCCAATCGTTACGCCACTGTTTTTATTTGAGAAGCCGAAAATTGCTTCGCGGCAATTGGCATGTTTGTTGCTTTTCACCCTCGCAAAAGAATTTTTCTCTTCTGACGGCAACAGTTCGTGTGACCCATTATGTGTATGGGTGACCCTTATTATGAATGTCTTAAGTGCAATTTCTTGTATCTTTGGCTATGATAGGCAATAGATTAGGCGTGACCTGGCTGGCGGTGAAATATGTCGATTACTAATACTATTTAAACGCCTAGATAAGTAGTTTGAATTAAATATAAATCTTCCAAGTCTCAGTTTCATTTTCTCGGTCTCAAACGTAAGCTGTTGAATATTCGATGCAAAATTCGTCGATAAATATTTTCTTTCGTTACCGTAGTTGACGCACAATAATTTCAATCACTTCTAGTTTTTGTCCGTTCGGTCTCTATTGGCGTTTAGAAATTGCTAACAATGAAATAGGTACAATTAATAGGATGTTGGCCGTTTTATTTGGTTCTTATAATCCAAAAACCTTTCAGTCGCTTCATTGAAACGTTTTAAAACGTCTAATTTATCGTTTGCTAAAGAAAGTTCGATGATTTCGCCATCCTTGTTTCATGGACCATGGCCACCATCCATCTATTTCTCCTTTTTTAAGCTTAGTTTCCCACATTTTAACAATTTTTATTAGATAAAACAACGGAAATTTTTCATTTTTGAAATTTCGCTCTATTTTTACTTCTTTAATAATACCTCTTGTTCCAGTTATTTCATGTCTTCTCAATTCAGCCTGAATTAAGGGATTTTTAACAAAATTTTACCATAATAATTCGAAGATATCAAGTACCGAAATCATATCTCTCTCTGAAAAGGGGCTCCCGGATAGTGGGTAGCTATGATGACCTTAACTGTCTTAGTATGTACTTTGAAAAATACTGCTACTCTTCAACAAGTTTGAGATGCTTACGTGATGCCCTCGTTCTTGTGAAAGAGTCCTACTCCAGTAGTATGAAAACTCTACTCCAGTTGTCTCGATTTCCTCTTTCACCAAATATTATTCAATGTTACCAAAACTCCAAAAACCATCATCAATGTAAGCTGATAAAAAGCAGTGTAAAAATACCTGTAAGAAGCGATTAACCAGTTTAACCAAACACGAGAGTAATGAGAATATTTTCAAAACTCAGAGTAATGGATATGAATAAAGTAATAAACGTCGAAAGGTCAAAGTATTGCCCTGGTGATAAATCAGCCGAAAAATGGAAGTCAAAAGGTGAAAATGGCCAAAAGGGGATAAACCTGAAGGTAGAATAGAATTAGCCGCTGAAGGTTAAGCTAATCAGTATCTCAATAACTCAAAAAACCATCAAAAATGAATCGTTTTTATAGTTTTTCAATAGTAATTAACTTAACCATCGTTGACTAATTCTATTCCACTAACCATTATAACAGTCAGTGTTATTCCTTTACCTTTGATGCAACAATAATTTATGAGTAACGGAAAATTTTCTTAGATATCGGTCTGTCTGTACGAGCTGTCTGTCTCGTACAATCTTCAGTCTGAAGGCTGGTTTGGCCCTCATCCTTCCACTATAAGCAGCGGAAAGCTTTGGAGAAGGGGCTAAGGCAATTAGGCAAGATGAGGAATGAGGTACTTTGCGATTGCTTTCCTCACGGACTGAGTGCTATAAGCGGATCAAATCCACATAAGTGAAGCACAGTGACCCTACTAGTGATACTTTTCGTATCATTCAAAGAGAAGAAGAGAAGAGGCCTTAATCAATGTCATTATTCAGCATTACTTATACCTCAGTAGCTTTCATATTTTTTAGTCATGAGCAAAACTGAGATCAAAGTTAATGATAGATACATTTTTCTCTATCCTGTACCAAAAGACAAATGAAAAATATTTCATTCATCAGGACATGGTGGCAGGACCAGATATCGGTATCGACAAATATACGAGAAAAACTCCTCCATCACAGTTCCTCTGTTAACAGATCTCCTTCTTTAGAATGCTTCGCGTTCATTTCATCGTGTATAAAGGAGCCGTTGGTTGATTCTTTCTCCCCCACCCGTCTTCTCTCCCCATCAGACTTCTTGCTAAATGATTGATCGACCGACAGCATTAACTTCGCATCCTCTTCCCGAAGAGAACCCTCCCGTCATCTGCATCTATAAAAGGACACGGAGGCGTCGCAAAGTATTACTTTTATCGCGTCCATTGCGTTTAATGCCAATCTTTGCTCCGTCCAAATATGAATTACCTCGAGCACTCCCCAGATTACACATTCAGCTCCCTCTAAACGCATGTTATTTTTGCGGCTATGGGTCATCGCCATTGACGTAGTTTCTCTAGCCTTTTGCGAATCGATGAAGGAGCGTTTCATCTTCTTGATTTGCGAAATGGTGCGCTCAAGTTTCAGAAATTCCGGTTGCGGAGGAAAGTTATTAGGTAGGAAGGTGATCCCTCCTGTTCGATATTCATTTCGCGCTTAAGTCTATTTATGTAAATTTGTGTGTTTTGTGTGTAAAACCCGTTTTCCGGGAATATGCGAGTCCCCATTACGGTCAGAAAAAACGAGTTTGCGGAAATGTACTCTACTGCATGAGTTCATTTATTACTGGATTTGAGAGTTCTCAGCATTTCAGCTACATATAATAATATTAATAATTTTATTCATTTCATTCATATTCATAGCAAATCATTACAGATCTGTATTATTTTCTTACGAAAAAATATTCATTGTAAAATTGTATTTTTCTTACATTGACATTGCACTTCCTTTAATAACTAACATCACTCACAACAGTTATATTTTTACGTAAGAATAGTAACTAGATTACTCCAAATGTTTAAGAGAAAAATATATTTCGGTCCTACAAAGCCAAATGCTTCTCAACAGGTTCCTTTCAGGTATTCTACAGGATATTCTCTAAGATTATGTAAGTGTTCACAATTTTACAAAGATGGAATACCAAGAAAACAGTCTGTTTGTGATTGAAACATAAACCTGTGGATGAGAGATAATATAAACATGAATTATAAAAATTAACAATTTACATTAAAAACTCAATTTGCATTCATTAATTAATAAGCCAATTTTTAATTTCCACTTATCATGCCAGTAATAAAAATCCCAATAATAATAACGCCTCTTTATTGAAGTTTGCGAGGTAAGCGAGTTTGAAACTTCTCGGCCTAATTCTTAATTCTAACCGTCGTTATTATTTTAACATATCGTTATAGTGATATCAGTTGATAAATAGTTGTTCATTGACTTTCCCGTTATAATTTCTTACAAATTGCATCTTCGCTTGGTAAAAAAATAGGCTAACTACCGGTCACCGATGTGTAAGTCTATGATTTGGCAGGACTTGAATGGAAGTAGAGAGCAATTCTGCTATTTACCAGATTTATCATGCTTTAAATGGAAAATCTATAATTCCATTTTCGAAATTGCGGAGTAACCACTCTCGATACTTTTAACATAACATTCACGTTGTTTTTATGAATTTTTGCAACAGTGCTCAAAAATTGGGAATTTTTCTTATTCTTTGAAAGATCTAACATTAATTTGATATCCTTTAATACACCATTATAGTATGTATTTGGTTGTTCGACTAAGTAACACTTTGGTGTTACTTAGATTTATGATAACTATTATGTGGCATTTCCTATTGTGTATTACTCAGCCAAATATTTCGTTGAATACTCTTGCTTTATGGTGTACAAGTCGAACTCGACGGCTTTATCCTCGAGGGCCAAATATAATTGGAGAGAAGAGAAATTATGCAAATTATGTAAGTCTTATTAAGCGGTGCACGGGAACCAATGTAATGGAAAATGAAACCTAAGAATCAACTTGTTTAACTTTGAACTATTTTTATTTTCACCTCAGTTATCGTATTAGTTAATTATTTTTTCATTTTTTATATATATTTATTATTAATAAGATTGCTTACGTCTCTGTTTAAAATGTATTATGTCTCCCTAACAAAACTTTATTTTTTCTATTTCAGGTGAGTTTCTGTCAAGGAAGGGGTTTCATTCATCCTACTACGAGAGCGGTAAAGTAACACAGACTTTTACTAACTAAAAATGAGGATTCTTTGGATAAATCATTGTCTTTGGTCCGTCGTGTAAGGATATTCTTTGATAGTGCAGTGCTCTATTTAATACATGTCTTATTTATAATAACATGTACGTTGGAGTGACTATCTTTGCTTCTTACTACGTACAGAATGCGTACTCACAGGCTGTAATTGTTTTTAAAACCTCAGCAAATTTTGCCTCTATATTTATGGCAATATTATTAATTCCTCAGCAGATATTTGTCCTTTTCTGACGTCAGTTTTGATGTCCTTTTTTTTCCTAATCGTGTAGTTCTTGATGAAATTTTTCTTTGTTCGCCAATTTGATTGTCTAGTTTACATCTTCGCGCTGGAAGTAGGAAACTTTTTTCCGTTGTTCCAATCGGAAATTGTATCAATTGTGTTCCAAAAGGCGGTTAATTCATACAGCAGCTTGTTGACAAGTTGAAATAGTGATTTTGATGCAGTACGTAACATAAAATATTTATTTATCGTAATCAATGGCTTCAGGCGGGTGTTTCTGCTTTTTTAATTAAGTGACCTCAGATGACAAAATTCGATGAGAGGGAAAAGCGACAGTCATTGTTTTGATCTGTATCGACTAGATAGTTACTTAACCAGAGGTGTGGAACCTGCTGCTTTCAGATCACATACTGCCATTTTGGACGTTCAGTTCGGCCTTTTAATGACATCTTGTGATAAATGCCTATATTTAAATGATTTTCAAATCTTTCTATTGACGCCAAGTGAAAATACATTGTATAGCATCGTCTTTTAAGATCACGTAGTGAATTAATTGGTAGTAGTAGTATTGAAAAATGAAAATCGACAGCTGAGATAATTTCGCACCTAGAATCGAAATTTCTCTACCGAGAATCGAACCCGGGACCGCTTTCACCGAAGATGAAGTTAATGAATTATTTTCTTGTGCAAAATTTCGATGCTTAACTATTTGATTGTAAGCAAGTCAAAAGCGGCCAAATGGTTTGACATGCGGCCTTTCATATACGACCGAATGTTGATTGCGGCCTTCAGAAGGAAGAAAGAAGCCCTGGCTTTAACTAAAACTTAAATCGGTATAAAAATCCTTAAGTGTTGATTTTGCGATACTTGTATACGATAGAGAGGAACCGCTCAGTAAGCCGCGATTGATTACGTTGCTCACCCTTCAGTTGCAATACCTTCGTATTTATTTTTTCAAGTTCAACTTGACTTGGTACGATCTGCAGATGCTTCGGCGCTGTGAATGGGTGACTATTCCATGAAACACTCACATGCACTCACAGACAGGGACACGCATGCATTATTAAACTCCTCCTTTGAATCGCTTAATAGTGACGCACGTGTTCTTCTTCGCCTGTGCTGCCCCCTATATATTCCCACGATTCCGCGTTCAGACGTCATCTGTCGGCGTCCCTTGGATTTCGATTCCTCCGTCGTTCGTTGCTTACGTGATAATCGTACGGAATTACTAGCGAAATCAATTAACGGAGTTAATCGCAGATGAAGTCATCTTTATCCGCTGTACCGTTTTGTGTGGATTAGAGTAACAGGTGCCAATGATTAGCGGATTTCCTTTCTCGAGATCTGATGGAAAACAGGGGACGAGCTAATTAACGCCCACTTTTGCGTTATTTGGAAGTAATTAGTAACAAAAAATCTAAGGTTTTTGGTTATAGTGTTGATGATTTTTGGATTCGGTAATCATATCCATATTGAAGTAATTAAACGTAGACAGAGGAAATTGGTGGGTCAAATATTCAAAGGAGAGGGATTGCTAAAGAATATTATCGAGCGAAGAATACAGGGGAAAAAACAGAGGGGAAGACAAAGACAAAAGTTGTAGGATAACATATGGGGGTGGAGGAAGTTACCAGGATGCGATAGAAATGGCGTTGAGGCGGGAATATTAAAGCACATGAGCCTACTAAAAGGTAGAAAGCTTAAGTATGAATGTAGAACACAACCTTCATCACTGACGATGCCAGAATAACCAGTGGCTTAACGAACAAAATCCTAGCAAATCTATATATTCTGGCTACGTCTCATACAAAACTGGACAGATAAATGGAATATTTCTCTATACCCTCATAAATAGAAAATTCCTATATCATATAGGCTCATGAGCCTACCGAAAGGTAGAAAACTTACATATGCAATCACATCCATCATAAGGTTGGTTATTTAGTCTTTTCCATTAATCTGAAGAATAAATTGTTAAAAAAGTGGTGGCGTGGTAAGGGATTTTTTGGGGGTCGAACCCCTCCACAGCAAAGATGGGTTTTAAATAAATCGAGATTATAGGATATAAATTATAATTGTTCGATGATTTACAGATACACACACAACTGATGAATCGCAGTGAATATATGTAAATATAAATTTTTCCATCTTATTACATATAGAGTAGAAATAAGAGAAAAACATTTTGTGATTTCGACATAAGATGTAATTCAATGACCGGTTTCGGCTAAAATGTCGTCATCGGGTCGTTGAAATCTTTTGTGTTTCTCTGTTAGCTCATTATGTCTTTGCACGAAGTCCGGCCAGCGATGATATATGGTATTATACTAAGGCAGAAGTTTGCCTGCCCCGGGATTGTAGGAAATGTTGCTCTCTACATCTAACAACCCCCATTCTGGCTATGCCCCTGAACGAAGAATGGGAATTAGAAATACATTCGAAGTGAGGTGTTTCTTATTTTCAGAATTAGAATGGCTACACACAACCAAGGCATTTTCGATACATAGGCGTATAGGGATTTGCATAGGCTTTGTAAATAAACAATGGATTTATTTTGTGCCATCAGAGAAGTGGTCCTGTCTGCCTGCCCTCACAGCATCCCTACCCTAATCCCCTGTTCATCTTTCAAGGGGAAGAAGTTCCGCATGTATTTCTTTTTCGCCTAAAAATAACGACTCCTCGGCTGTGAAGCCCTCGAGCGCTCCTCATCATTCACGATCCAGCCGCTTCGTGATTTTTATGCTTCCGTTTCTTTTTCTTTTCGTCCAATCTTTTTCTCGCCGATTCTTCTTTCGGCTGTCTGCCGTTTCATTCGCGCTGAAGTCATCGCGATTATATCATGAGTCACAGTTTCATGTGGGAGGTCTTATGTAGAGCCGATGTTCCCCGCACGATTTCGGCTTCGAATTTCCTTTGCAAAATGTATCCGTAGCCAACTTTATTTACATGTAATGTTCTTAGTCATAAAACACGTAAAAGAGACAGGATTTAGTGTTTTTCCTCATCACTAGCTAGACAGGATTTTAATCACCGTAGTCACTGATAAGTTATTGATTCCATCGTTGTCTGCGGTGGTGATTATTAGGAAAATATCGGGTTGGATTTCAAACGGAAATTGATGGTGCAAACTTATTCTGTAAATTTAAATGCTGATTATGTATTTCGAGTGCTTCTTAAAACGTGGGCTAAAGATGCTGAAATAATAAATGATCAAACATTTCCCCGTCCCACGAAAAATGGTTTTATTGGAGACCTAGGTTTCGACGCGTCGCCATTAAACAACTTTTCGTGGTACGGGTAAATGTTTTATCATTTATTGTTTTACGCGATGGAGACCCACCTCAAAGTCGTGGCAGAAGGAACTGATAGTTATGTTTATTTTATAATTTATTTTATATCACTATCTAATATTTACTTACAATCCGTCATTTGTCCTGAAGAGATTTCATTTATTATCTTTTGTGTGAGAAGGAAAAGACATTTTCCTGTGACATACTTTCCTGTAAATTAGTGTTTCTAGGTCTGAATTTTAAGGCTAATGTGAAAAGAGACATTGATTGTACTTAATCCGCAATTAATTCCTCAATTAATTAAATCAGATGACTACAAATCACTGAAAGTGTACAGTTAGAAACTTTCGGTTTAAGAAATGATTATTTATTATCTCCGAGCTTTTGTATGCAGTGAATGTTGCCAACTAAAGTAAATGTACTGAGATTTTTAATTACGCTCTTCTAAATTTGCTATTGGTTAATTCTTGTTCCGTTTTCTTTCAATTTCAAATCCTTTCTGTTCCACGATTCGTAAATAATTTTATACAAGCTTCTTTTAAAATATTTTCCCTTCCTAACTCGCCTTCCATATTTACTTTACAAATAGATAAGGGATTTTTAAGGGATAAGTTACGTAGCTTCCTGGATTGGCTTAGGTTATATTCTCTCGTCATCTGTTTAAATCTCTTTGTAATTATCCAGTAAACCATCTACGGTCTCAGTGCGTTCCTTTCCGTGTTTCCACCGGAGATTAATTTCATCTGAATTGTGCTGAATATCAAATATCCCAGCAGAAGTTAAGCTAATCATGTTATGCGGTTATTAAATCTCTCTGCAGTAGAGGGAAACGGCTTTTCCGTAGGCCTTGAGGTAACCCACCCTTCGCAGTCATCGGGTGAGAGTACTTCTTCAAATGCATCTCAGCTTCTTTTACGCCCCTTAAGCAAGACAAATCTTCCTTTTCAAAATTCTCCATATAATTTGCCTTTTAGTTTCATTGCATTTTATACCTTATATTCTTTCCCGCGTAACAGCCAGTATTCCTTTCGTAATTCCGCTAGTTAATTCCCAGCTCTCCAAGTATGTCTCTGCTCTGCTCGTACATACATTCATTTCGTCATTCAGAATCATCCTCGTCGAATATGTTTGTATTTTCCTTCTTAAGTGTTACTTTTTAGATTCGGCTAGATGTAATTAAACTTGTAAAATTTTGTTTTTGACATGTCCTATATATACTTATGTATGTCTTTGGATAAATAAATTTATTATTATTATATTTATTAATGAACCATTGTTTAGTTTCGGTTACATGGCAACGAAAACTAAAAATGCAAGGAAAGTCCTTTACAGCCATTTTAAGTTACTCCAGAAAATGTGTTTAAATTTCAGATTTTTTAGTTTCCTTAATTTACTATGCTTCTACGTTACATATAGTGATAAGGATGATGGTATTTTTAAAATTACAAATTTAAGTTTGAATAAATGATAGGAAGGATATTTTAAATTGGAAATTTCTTTTACAAAATGAACTTCATATGATTAGCCGAGGAAGGCGTAGTTTCATCCATCACAATGTAGAAAGGAGACATAAGAATGTACTTTTTTAGTTTAAAGGGTTTATTCAAACTGAGGAAAAAGAACAGTTTCCTTTCTAGCTTAATAGAACTTCTGAAGTGATGAAATTAATATTCTTAGGCGTTACTTCGTGGAAAGCCATCATAGAAGAGAAAGAAAACCGGTCGCCAAATAGAAAACGTGTGGAAAATTTACCAACTTCTCTTTCTCCTTTTCTATGATGATAATTTGGTTCAAGTTTCTCATATAATTCACTTGTAATCCACAACAAACATTTCTCCATATACACTCTCATATTATCACACATTCGGTGTCGTCATACTCTGAAATCGCCATGGTAACCGAAACCGGCAGTTAGTTTCATGTACATAGTTATTTAAGTATAAATTAACTTAATATGATGGTTATTAGTATTTATATTGGAAAACACTGTAGTAATGTAATCAGATGGTTGTTCTTCAGAAAGTCAGGTCAAGATGAGGAGTCAAGGAGCATTTCCATCTATTTATTTTTGTCTGTAACTCTTCAACAGGATCGGATGAAAAGATAGGGCGGTCGCCTTCTTAGTTATCTCCATGATGTTAGCGAAGGAAATTTACTGTTGCGAGTTACTAGGAATTCCTCAGCACTAGTCAAGGAGAGAATTCTTCACGAAAGATTCTACTGAATAAAGTGATGCAGCTGCCATTGGGAATATGAATAGTATTAATAATGACAATTATTATTATCTGGCACTTCTCAGTACGGAGACTGGAAAACATTCACATGTCCCGGATGAAAAGCACCCAAGAGATTAATATCATCTATTGTTCTTTTAATATTCATTTAAAAATTTTCTTAATATGGAGAAAGTACTAATTACAGTGTTTTTGTAGTTGGACTATAATTGGAACTTCTATTCCAATTGTTTCGAGGTTTTTACGTAAATTCCTGTGTATTATACTGAATATTACTGTGTATTGTAGCTGAAGTTATTATTGTGACAATTAGTCAAATTTTAATTTCCAAACCTTCTTTTATCATTTCGGTCAAGGATATATATTTCTATATTTCTTTTTTGTGATGCGTTTATTATTATTATTGTTATTGTATTATATTATTATCATTATATTATTATTATTTGCATAACTGCTTTAATGAAAACATGAAGATCCCAGTCACCTCCATTTTAATTAATCATTTGCGTACATTCACAACCATTGCATACCCCTTGCATCCATAGGAAGACGCGGCTCTGGGGACCCTATCCTAGCTCTACGATATTTTATTGCGCGGCGGAGTACACGTTGTGTGACAACTTCGCTTGTCGTTGTCTCGAACTCTTGGTTCCGACATCTACACCACAGCGGCGCCTGCTTCGCACCGGAAATGCCCCTCTGCTATCCTTCCTTTCCTTCCACGTCCTATTTTCGTCTTCTGTTGATTTCCTGCTCCGTCAAAACATCCTCCTGCCACGCCCCCCACATCTTCCTGCTCTTCCTATATTGATATCCGCTCATAGTTCGTTTGGGAATACTTTTCGGATCCAAAGCGCGAATTCCTCAACTGCGGTGAGAGAAGGTACCTCCAGCGACGGCCGAAAGAGGTCCTTCCAGTTCCTCAGCTGCTCAGGAATAGAAGTAGCGGTAGCATCGACTGTTTTACGATGCCTACGAGATGATTATGTTAGGGCTGGATTATTTCTTGCTTACCCCTGGCTGTGTTTTTAGAGGAAGCAGTGTTCCCTCTTCATTTAGATGCTGATACTCCTTGATTCTCTCCGTCAACTGCTTTACAGTTAAATTTACCAACATGTCATCGAAAGAAAGATAACACCAGGTATACCTTTTACACTCTGTATCTTTTACATTTTCGTGGTCTTTAGGGCGATCGTGCGTTCACTTTGGAATAATTTAAAAGGAACAACGTTACCATAGTTTTTATCCTTCATTTGTCTTCAAATATGTTGTTCATAGCTCTTTTTAAATGGTCAAATTTTCCGTGTCGATTCCCTCTCGGGCAGCGTGTATTTTTGCTTGAATTAGGCGTTTTCCAGCCTTGATAAAATTACTCTTTCCGAGATATTTACATTGAGTTAATTTGAAAGTTAAATCGGGATTTATAAAAGAATATTTCCCTTGATAATGATTTGTCAAATTCAGTAATGCATACATATACAAATAACTGATTTGCCTTTCAGTCGGTTTGTGTGCCTTAATATTCCCTTATAAGTTCCATTTCTTTCGTCCTTGGTAACGTACCCCACCCTTTAAGTCATGTAAGATCTTACACCTTAATCTTAAAATCAGTAAATAAACTACTTTTTCATTAAGTGGAAATTAAAATATTACCTTTCGGCTAAGGAAATAACCTGTCGAGTTAATTATGGTAGAAAGGCCAACTTGGAATGCACTTTATCTGTGGGCTTTCGGATACCTCCGGTTTGAAGATTCCGTAAATTGTGTTTGTCTGTGTTGCATAAAGTTAATGCCGCAACCAGCTTTAATGATTGCGAATAAAGGAATTTACTCGCATGAGAAGTGTGGATTATCCCCGCAACGGATTACCTATTTAATGGAATATTTAACAATCTAAGTGGTTATGACTTGGTTAGCTGAAAACACTCATGTATTAACCCAAGTACTACATTCTATTCTGACTTGAAGGTCGAAGCCCGCTGTTTTAATCTTTCATTTATAGCGTCTAAACTTGTTAGCTGATGGCGTGTTGTTTCAAGTCAGAGACGTTGGCCACCAAAGGATCTACACATGACTTAAGAGCAGAATACGAGCTTAGGGACGGTAATTTTGGCGTAAAAGACGCGAGTGGAGAAAATGGCTCTCGTTCTAAACTTAAACTCCGTGGAAACAGGCTGTATCATAGAGGATCCAGAGAGAGGGTTGGTTGGAGCACATTTGCTGCATGAAATGGAGGCCCGATAAGGTTACACAAACGTAGTTCAAATATATCTGCTAATCCTCTCAAGGTGATCTATGCTAATGAAAAACGTATTGCGGTTACCATGGATTCCAGTGTAACGTAATTTTATTTGGGTTATTATTATTACAGTAAGACGCCGCTTAACGCGGGGGAGACGTTCCAATAAGTTCGAGCGCTAAACGAAACAGCGTTAAACGAGGTCGTCTTAGTACGTAAATAATAGGGATAAGTGAAACAGAAAATAGAGTAAGAAATCTTATCTGTTTTTTGTTTTATTTTGTGACATTTATTGTTCAATAATTCTTTATTACATCAATTATACACATCTTTTTTCTGATATCGATTTGTTTGCGGAAGGCTCTTTCTCATTTTCATCTTTTGTTTCTGTAAAGAAGTTATCTAACGTCGTTTGTATTTTTCTGTTTTGTTCAGCAAGCAGATGTTAGTAGCAAGACATCATATCAATTACATTTCATCTTGCCTTTGAACTTCTATCTAGATTTAAATCATTTTGTATAAACTGATCCATAATTTCCATTATAGTGGCTATATTTTTTTTTAGAAAATCTGTTGAAACTTCCTTTTCCTCCACATCTTCAGAAATGCAAATTAATTTGGATTAACAAAATCATGTGCAATTTCTGGAAATCCCAATACCGCGTTCTATTTTGGGGAATCCACATCAAACCATGCAATACTGAAACAGCGTTAAGTGGGGTCATACTGTATAGCAAAATGGGGAAAAAGAAGGGGTAGGGAATAAGAAGAGGAGGTTGAGGGAATATGAGAGGAATGAGATTTGACAACAGACAGACAGAGGTTGGATAGGGAAAGGGTGAGAGGTAGACTATACTAGGTATTCATTAATTATTTTATTATAAAAGCCTAAATATCAGGTAGATAAAAATCTAACCATTTTCATGGAAGAATTTTTTATTGGCATTTAAATTGTACATTGTTGTGTAGAAATCATTAAGTGATGGAATAATTATATTTATATGTTAGATAATTGCTTCAGGAATCTTTGATGATTCATTTACAAGTATACATTCTGCAAATTAATTCTAAACTTGTGCTACCTCTGATTCTAGTAGTAGTAGTATTGTTAAAAGTGCTTCGACAGTTTAGGTCATTTCGCACGTAGGCCCCCACCGGGAATCGAACCCTTTCATTGAAGTCAAACGCGTTGCCCACTTGGCTATCGGGAGCCCCCTCTGATTCTAATTATGATTCAAGAGCTATTTTAACCCTGAGATTAGATATATAGATATACCTTCATATACTATAGTCTTTCTTTTATGCTAACCTTTCTGATCATTATTGATGGATTTGAAGTTTATTTTTAGAAAAGAAAAATTGCCTATTTCTCTTTTAATTTAACCCATTAATGCCCAAAACTTTTTTTTGTTAATTAGCGGGATTTTTGTATTAAACCCTTCTTATAATCACACAAACAACACATATACAAAGTTTTAGATTTTTTTATAGACAGGAACATAGTGATTTTTGATGGCAACAAAAGTTGCCACTGGGCAGATAGGGTTACTATGGAAAAATCGCCTTTAATGTAGATTATATTAGATCTAAGAAATTTAAGTGGATGAAAACCGGTTTCTTTTCTTTTAAATATATTCTGATAAGTAGATTTACTTAACAACACGAAATTACAAAGCAATTTCATTGCAAAAGTCACAAATTTTTAAATTTATAACAAAGACATTACTTATATTTCTATAACATACAAAGTTTTTTGATATAATTTTATGTAAATATAATGGTTCGTGCATCTCAGCGAATTTCTTGCAAAATTACAGTTGTCTTACATATATTGCACAATTATGGTTATTACTATTTACAATTAAATATATAGTTATTGAACATGGAAACATTCAGGGTGAAGAGGAATATTACACTTCTTAGAGACAAACATTGTCCTCTTAGCGCAATGTTTACCTCGGCGAAAGCATGAGGACTCTTTTATAACGGTAAGGTCTTTTCGGTCAAGTCTTATAGGATGTAATGCTATTGATGTAGATGGTCTTGGTCCTCTCCCAGTAGACTGTGGCCAATAATGCCGCAAAAGGAATAAAACGCATTGTATCCGGAAATCTAATAATAGANCAGAGTTTCCCAAACTTTTCCTACGGCGGAACACTTTATCAATTCTATGATATCAGCGGAACACCTGGGTTACTTTTTCTGTCAATAAATATTAGTAATAATCGATTTCATTAAAGTAAGAGTCAAGGGTTTATTGAAAACACAATCTTCTCATATAATCAAGAGCGCCTGATTTTTAAAATATGTTATAACTTAATTCAAAACTGAAATTCATATAAGAATTATCATTCTTCGTAAGTTTCCGTGGAACACTTAAAAAATCTTCGTGGAACACCAGTGTTCCGCGGAACACACTTTGGGAAACCCTGATCTAAGGTATCGTGAATTTCAACCTTCCAGTCTTAACGGAAAATGCCACAACCAATTTCTGAAAACTCCCGCGGTGTACAAAATCGCGAAAAATACCTTATTTGGGGCCTTCTAGGATCGAGCCCATGACACACAGGAGCGATGTCTCATTTATTCCTTAGTTTCATTGTCGGGGTCTTTACGCAAAATAATCATCGACTCAGTGACGTTTTTCTTTTAGCCTCAGAAAGTGTCTTCATGGAAAATGCAAAAAGAAAACTTTGAAAATCCTTGCAATGTACAAATTTTGGGGCCTTCTAAGATCGAACCCATTGGAACAAATCTTAATTCTCTAGTATCTCTAGGTACTCGATACTATCTCTAGATATAGATAATATATAATATCTCTAGATACTCTTTTGAAACAAGAACTTTGTAAGTTGGCGAAATCTCTTACTTTAGACACATCCCAGTGACAGTTTTAGCCTACGTCCTTGTGATTGTAAGATACTAAAGTAGCTTCATTAATTATTTTCTCTATCAAGTAATCATTAGGTTTTACTGAATCCCTGGTTTTAACTATAAAAATATTTCTCAATTTTCTTTGAGTGGAAGCTGAGTTATTTAAAACATATTAAACCAAAACTAATCGTTCTTCACCCAGGAAATTGTTGTTCAAATCTTCCAATTTTCGCACTAGAATAAAAATGATAAGTCAAATTGAAGTTATGCGGAAGCGTATATAAGCAAGGAAGATGTATCGGAAGTCAGTGAGCGAAACGATCTATATCGAAAATATTCCTTTCATGAACCGCCATAGATTTTATCTCGTATTTGGAAGAGTAACGGTAGGTTTCAATTCTGATTCAATCGTTTTCCGTTACTTTTATTTGTCCTATACAAAAATCCCTGAAATAAATATACTCTCCACTTAAAACTTCGCACCATAATACCAGTGAATGACCCGAAAACCTGAATTCAATCTTATGGTGCTCTTAATGCCGAATTTGTCAGGGATTAATATACTGCGTAATTTAAGCTCAACTCTCAAATCATTTCCTTATGGTGATTAAGCTGGCCATTTTCTTACGGAAATTCTTGAGCTATAGCGGCAGGATATCAACCGGTTCCCATTCTGCTAAATATTGGTGATATTTTGCGAGTTTGCATTCCTCTCTCGTTTGACTTCCAACTTCCGATCGCAGGCTAAATTTTGTTTGATGATTACAGGTCACCCCACAGCCGCTTTCACGCTCTCCTCTGGCTTTATATTGCCCTTTTATTTCCTTAAAAATCGGTGCCCAACTTCCTTTAGTGACTGTCATCGTTAAATTAAATATCATCGGCCTACTTCTTTGATTTATTTTAATCGAACCTCGGAATATTTCTACTTTAACCACTGCCGGTAAGTTGTAAGATTCGTTTTTATAATGGCGGAGGGGTAAAACAGGAAGATGTTATGTAAGCTTAGATAAACTGTTGACCTATTGCCGAAACAGTATTCCAAAGTAGCAGTGATTGGTTCATCCACAGAAATTTACTAAGGAAGAGTTAAATTTTGCGAAAGAAATGGAGGCTGCAAGAAATTAAAACGACCTTTTTTTCTTTTGGACGAAATTCTAAATTATCTGTAGTTGAAACCGCAACTATTATGCGTATTTCATGTACATAGCTTTATTTTATGTGTTACAAAGACCAAGTATGCGAAATTTGGATGAAAGTCGGTGAGATAGTGTAGATGGGGAACCTACGGTATGAAGGCCACATGAGGTCTTTACTGGTCGCAAGTGCTGGATCTCCAACTTTT
Organism: Ladona fulva; assembly: GCA_000376725.2. Lineage (NCBI taxonomy): Eukaryota > Metazoa > Arthropoda > Insecta > Odonata > Libellulidae > Ladona > Ladona fulva. The sequence goes on from KZ308272.1 coordinate 849,650, forward strand.
TCTGAAACAAATACTCGCATTTTTCCCCATCTTTTTTATTAAATATGGTGAAGATGGGATGGAAAATCTTCCACTTACGTTCAATCAGCCATTAAATTAATTTTTCTTTATACGACTTCGATGTGGAACCAATTGAATGTAGGCAATATGCCGATCAAGCGCGGTCTGATGATTTCATATTATTATAAGTATTGTTGCTATTGTTTTGTCGTTTTATTGTTGTTATTGTTATATTTTATTATTTTTATTTGTAAATATATTGTAATTGGGCTTTCTGGCCAGCTGGCAATGCTGGAGGGGAGGATCTGGATAACTGATTTAGAATTGCCTGGACGGATAGTTACTTCTGGTCGTTTTTCCCTCATAGTATTAGAGAAGCTAATAGCACTTAGGGTGTAATAGGATTATCAGTGTTTTTACACCCCCTGTCACGCCCATTGGCGGCTTGCGGGGTTTAAAGATAGACAATATTTTTTTTGCTCTATGAATTAAATCACTCCGAAAACTTCCCTTAGGCTATACATTACATATATAAGGCAGACAGTTAATGTAACATATTTTAAATTTATACATCAAAGTAACACGTTTACTAAGTAAAAATTTAAAAGTTTTACATTAAGATCGACATATTAAAAATTATGAATTAAAGTTATACTTTATGATAGTACATGAATATTACCAATTAAAATTTTTTTCGTTAAATACATGTTTGGATATCTATATAACCGTATAATAAATAACCTTACATAATTATTTAACTTCAGAAATAATTAAGAAATTTAAACTAAAACGCTTAAGTAGAATATATTGATTCCTAGGTTTAATATTTAGAATATAGTTAGTAAATTTACTAAAATCTATGAAAATGTACAGCATACATTATAATAGATCACAAAGGTGGAGGAAATAGCCGTGAAGTCGCATAAAAAAGGCAGAATCAGTCGTGAGTTCACATACAAATAATGCCACAAAAATATCCGGGCTAATGATTTTTTCGCGGCTTTTATGTGATGATAAAAAGTTGTTGTCTAGGAGGAATGGTCCATATTACATAGATATGCGGACAGACTGATTGACAAAGAAACAACGAAAACTGTATGTACGTTTCCCAAAAACGGATACAATCGAAACACCTTGGGGTATGGAAGCAAGTCAACCAGCCCGGGCAATAAAGGTGCCGGATATCAAAGTCACCCAGAAGTTTTATGAATGCCATTCCCATGAATTTAGCTACCGTAATGTTTCTGTGTGTACTAAAGGTAAGCAGGACGATCGCCTCTGGCGACGGATTTAAGGGACGCAAATGAATTACAGAGACCAGTAAAAAATGTTACGATCGGGATTCGCCCCGGATTCCAGACGTGGGTGCTTTAGCTTTCAGCTCAGTTGGCTGAAATATCCGGATCAATCTCCTTATGAAACATTTCCACCTCCGCCCAAGGAATAGCAGAGCCTCTCCCCTCGTTGATATGGCAGTCGCGTATTCTAAGAAGAAAACTCGGACATGAATTCCGTGTTTTTCTCCCTGCATTAACCACTTTTAAACGGAACTCTACCGTGATGATAACGGTAGCAAGACTTGCGTTGGGTGGAGACCAGGGAAATGCGTTTAAGGTCTACGCTCATAAGCTATTCTTGTTGTATGCCTGTAAATGCACCATCCGGTACCTGCTGTTGTCTCGTGAGGTTTGGAGATTAGGGTCATTGCAATCGGTACACACCTGTGCTCTCTGTTTCAATAAAGGTCAAAGGAGAAACCTGAGTTCTTAAAGAGCTGTGGGATGACTATTTTGCAATTGTCTCGTCAGAAATTTTAATAATATTTTCTTGGTGAAGCAAAAGCTCTTATCACGCGTTGCTAGGGTGCGATTATGTGTTTTGTGAACCAGTGATATCTCCGAAATTCGCGATAAATCGGCCTTTTTTTATACGTTAGATACATGTAAAGTCTTTTGAACGTGGTGGATTTATCGCGATTTTCGGAAATATCACTCGTTACGGAAGTTACGTAATCGCGCCCATTATTGGGCGTGTACTTTTTCACTGTCTTACGCAGTGATATTGTGGATTGATTTTCATAGTTACAATGGAAGTCTCTGTCAACTGTATCTCCTTAAAGAAGAATACAGAAAATGAAAGATAAAAAAGGAAAATATATTCGGCCGGAAATAGAGAAGAAAGATGCTTCGGCTTGCAGTAAACAAGTATCCGTGAAGCGCTATCAGAAACCATGAAAAATCTTACATGATTGTTATAATAATGTAAATTATAAATAACGGTGATATATTAACGCTGTCACTAGACTTGGTCTTACTGTGGCGGTAAACTTGTAAATAAATAAATAAATCATTCCTAAGTCACGTATCCAAGTAGCATATATGGCGTTGTTTAAGTGATCAGGTGAAAGCATTAACTCACCATCAATTAATAATATTATGAAGGAATCTTTGTGCTAAGTTTGCTCATAAAGTAGGCAAATTACTTTTTCAGTTAATTTTGAACAATAATACTTATTGCGATTCGAGAGTATTAAGCGTTAATCAGTTCATCCTGAAGATGCTGTTATTAAGCTCCTGGAAAGATTGAGATATGTTTTATCGAAAATGAAAGTAAAAAGAAATAATTTTCTTTATTAATGAAAAAGGAGCGTGAAGTTGATATAATTGCACGATGGATAGTCCCCTCTTTCCACTACATATTTGCTTAATCTCAAGGAATAACAAGTGTGAAAAATAGCGACATGACTGGGACTCGAACCCAGGTCTCCCACTTTCCGGGCAGGTATTCTAACCACTGAACTACCATGCCGCGTCTTTGTTATTCCTTGGGATATGTCCGCACAACTTCAATGTGCAAAGTTTAACACCTTTACGCTATCCTTTTTGCTTAATCTATTCTAATAACGAATAAATGTGATACACAGATATGTGTAGGATCGAAGCTTGGTTGGCAAAATTCGATTTTACGCAAATCTATATCTATTTGCATAGGTAATGGATCTGCATGGAAGGCGTTTTTTATAATCGGAACATACGTATTTACGGTATGTCCGGAATCCGGAATTTCCAAAAGCTCTCCCAACTTCGTGGCAACTTTTGAAGTAGGAAACCTGCGTTGGGTAGCCTACGGAAGGTCAGTAACGTTCTGGGAAAGTGTGCCGTATGAGTACTTATGCAAACTCTTGTTTACATTGCAGATGACGGGAGTGGAGAAGTCTTATTTTCATAACCACTCTCTCTTAAGGTTGTAAATAATAAATATGCTGAATAAATGCATAATCGATGAGATCGGTTGTTCACACGAGAAGTCACGTCTTTAGGTCCATATTGGCTTTTCCGCCCTCCACCGTGACCCCTTCTTCCGAGCACTTCCTCTTCCACTTTGGTCTTCGCCCTCATTCCTCCGCCGACTGCTTCCGCCACCCTCTTCTCACCGCGCCTTTTACACCGCCAACTGCTTTCCCCTCGCCTCCTTACTTCCTTTCCTGCCCATTTCAATTGCAATAGCTTCTTTGCGTCTTTCTGTCTTTTTTTTGAAGGTGCCACGCGATTTATACACACTTCCCCTGTGACTCGACTCTCTTATGGAGTGCACATTGAATTATTGAGTAGCCAGTCCGGCGGCTCTGCAGGAAGTTGCACAGTTCATTACTACTATCGCCTATCTCTCTAGATATAGTAATTTTACAATTAAGCTCATTAATATACAAAAGTTCCTTCTTTTCGGATCATAGAATAATGTTAATAACATTAGAAATACGAATGTGCAATCAATTTTCCCAAGAGCAACACTCTAGGACTAGATGGATTTTAAACGTATTCGGAAATTTTAAAAAGCGCATCAGACTGACATCGCTATCATGCATCTCTGAATGATATTGCGTTGCCGTAAGTTGTGCCGTTTCCTTGCAATTGAATTTTATACTTCGCGAAAAGCCGCGACTCAAAAAAAGTGCCCTTTTTTGTGTACCTTGGTTTAAATATATCTTCACGGTAAATTTAGTTCTTCGTCTGCGACGGTAAAAGCACGACAGAAAAAGAATGTTGAATTACATTTAATTTGGCGTAAAAAGTATTCACGTGCGTTGCGTATTAAGCTCGCAATAAGTTAACAAATCCAGAGGAAAATGAATGAAAATCAGACAGTGGTAGTAGTAGTAGATACGAAGTAGTTCTTTGATGCTCCTTTCTCTAATGCTCAACTCCATTTATATTAAATACATTCAAATTTGTTAATTACTCAGGTGATCGAAAATTTCGAATTTGGATTTAAAGCAACATTTTGAACCGTTATCCATGCATCCACTTTCAGTGGGCCTCACTTCATGAATTATCCCATATAAGTACACGGGGAGAACCAGTTCTTATATTTTATATAAGAAATGTACGTCAAGTAGGCTTTCGTGACTTGAAAACAGTAGAATAAATATTATAAATAATGTAAGAAATATATTGAGTTATTATGATCTTACGACGGACTGATTCTTGCTTGGGAGGACCAGATATATACGATAATAGATATTTTTTTAAATTAAATTAAGTTCCGCCATGTTTGACGGAGGCGTTTAATAGTAATTAATAAAAACTGCTGGAAGTGCTACAAGATACAATTTCACTTTAATGAATATTTCTTTATGTAGAGGACGTAAGGTATGCTTTTCACTAACTTCCATTAAACGGAACCATCTGTAATAAAACGTTTGTTAACTTGGTTTGATTCGTTTTTAGGAAAATTTTGACAACCAAGAGTTATTGACTCTTGATAGCATCAATCTTTCATCTTCATATCTGAGCCTATTCTTCATATATTTAACCTGAAATCTGTAACCTTAATATCTAGGCTTTGACATCTGTTCTCCATTACGCTTTGTCTTGCTGTTGAGCTCTAGCAAGCTCGAAATAACTGCTGTAAATTACGCAAGAAGCACTACTTATGGTATCTCCATACATTATATATATGCGCCCAATTTATATAATTGTGAGTTAATGGTATGAAACGGCCTCTACAGCGCGCCGCCGCGGTTACTGTGTTGTTTATTCTTGTAAGGTGTTATCCATTCCTTTGGGCGTTGAACTTTCGTTCCAGATGATCGATCTCCACTTGCTGGAAATACTGATCTACTGGGTGACCTCAATCATTTACCGACTTTAATTCCAGGAAATGTGTTTCGCCGTGGCGTGGCGGACACCCTCACACAGAAAGAACCCCTTCTCCTTTCCCTTCCTCTCCCTTATTCTGCTTATTAACTGCTTCTGAATCGCTTGATTCCCGTGGGAAATGGTAAGGAACAACGAATGCATTGTATGTACTTCGTTGGTAATTAATCTCGTATTTTTTATCAAATTTATTGCTTGATGTTTAATTTACACAAGTATGTCTTTGAAGATTGGCGAGAGGGGAGCGAATGCTATAGCGCCGGTTATGTAAGTGCGGGGCTTTCTTAATGCAAAGGCACACTTGGACACTGGCTTATAATTTCTGCAATGTTGTTAGAGCATCTGGGTAAGAGGTCTTTCAATGTATGTCCCTTTATTATCGACTCTAATGAAAGAAATTACCATTTTAATGTAAAGTTGTAAGGGTAAGGTGGGGCTTTCCTTGTTTCCATTTAATTTCGTTTTCCAGGGTTCTTTGATGCTTTCGAGACATTCCAAGTTATGGATCTACTTGGACACCTTTCGTAGATCGTAAGTTACTGAGGGCTTATGTGAATTCGTATTCCTTAAGGTCAGTTAAACAAGAAATACTTAATTGTTTCAATCCATTTAGCTTTGATTTGAAGGATTTCGTATTCCTGGAGTATACTATGGATGAAGTCTTCTCGGATTCTCCATCAGGTCAAGTGAGTTATAGCCGACGTTTCGATGGTTGACTCTAACATCGTCTTCAGGGTTACTGGGGGCACAGTCAACTCCCTGAAAGCGATGGCAGTCGTCTATAATTCACGTAACCCGAGAGTACTTCATCCATTTAATTCATCATCCATTTTTGCACCAATTTGGTATACGATTAGAAAAATAACCATCTCGTCGTCAAATTCATTTATAATTTCCACCTCCAGTAGAGATTGCATGGCAGTTATCTTTTACGATTATTGATTTGAGGACCCTGACAAATTATTATGTCTTGTGAGCAAAGCTCTCACTAATAATCTTCATCTTTGGACCGAAACTGAATTAGCTGAAGGAACTGCGCCATATATGCTAAGGTAGAAGGTAAATTATAGCCATATGTACTGCACTCCAGGGACGTATCCAGAGGTTTTCTCTTGGGGGACTGAACTTAAGTATCGAAACCAATAATCTCCCATTTACGTAGTTATACGAAATAATTGATTCTCATCATAAGAAAGTATTGCATATAAAGTACTAATTTAAGCGACTAAATGTCATTGGTGAGACCCTTGAGAATTTGGTTCTGGATAAGTATTTGCAGAAACTTTGGGGGGCAGCGTAATCCCGTCAGCCACCACCCTGGTTGCACTCCTGCAGCATTCGCTCGAATTTCGATTGAGCTACATTTAAATGAGTATTGGACGGACTCCCAGCTTAGGTTGAGCACTGCTTTGAAATCCATGGGTTAGTAAATTTGAGAAACCTTGTTGTACAAATCTCATGTAAGTTTCCTTCTGCTGATCTAGGGATGTCGAAACCTGGATGCAGGAAGATATGCGACAGGAAGGAAATATCCGGAAGTAAAAGGAACGATTGCCGTTATTAGTAAGAAAAAGTGGAGCTTGTGAGGAGTAGATTGTTTTCTTCACAAATCGGTCTGCTGATTTCAGCTGTAGCCGAATTCCACCTTCTCAAGCGGCGTGACCTGTTTTCTCCGTCATTCAATCCCTGTAACTCAGTGCCATCTTTAGCGGCGAGATGTCGCTTTCTCCTTTTCGCTACTCCAGATCGCGAAAGTGCAATTATCGCCACGCAAAAGGTGCCGTTCTTGGGAGGCGTCCTTGTCCATCGCACCCTCTTACCACCGCCGCTCTTTCCCTGTTTTTTCTCACCACGGTCAGGTTTTCCTTCGCGAATTATCTCACAGGTGGAATTACTTTCATTGGACATTGGGAACGGTATCAAAGATGTGAAAGGGGATGATTTCTCCTCGTCGTTATTGCTATGTTCAGAGGAAATGTTTGAAGTATAGTTTCTCTTTGGATATGAAAGAGGATATGTTTTATCGTTGCTCTAATAGGCGTCGGTTGGACAATGATCGTGGTCGCAAATTATGCTGGCTGCATTATGTGTGTGGTCGAACTGGTATTGTTTTACAAGGTTGGGATGAATTTTACAGGGCGGAAAGGAGACAGGTATTCGGGTGTGTGATTAGTAGGTTGAATTTTTGCTTGAGGGGTTAGGAATGAGTGATCATATAGAGGTTAATTTATAGGGTTATGGAGAGAAGGCTATCAGATTGGCATTATTGAATTCAGCGTTTTTTTTTGTTTTAAATAGTACAAATTTAAATTTGCATGTAATTAATTTTGGTTGATTTACGTTCATCTATAAATACATTCTCGAGGTATAGAATACTGCCATGCATATTGGTATAGGTTTGGGGTGGCGAACCTATGGCACGCGTGCCCAAAGCGGCACGGGATAGAATTTTTTGGCACGCGATACTCAACGGAATTACGTTTGTTACGAAATAAAGATGGATTCTATTTATTTTTAATGATAATTATTGATTACTTATGTCGATTACGACATCTTAATGCCATCGATAACACAATAAAATAGATAGTAACAGCACCTCAATCCCTGGTTTGGCACAACAATGGCACGCAAGCCCTTTACACGAGTATTTATCAAATATCGCACTCTTGATGCAAAAGGTTCGCCATCCCTGGTATGGGTTTATACTTTTTGTACTTATTTAATTGTGGTCACCAGATTTGATTCTTCTATAACTTGCTCAGCTTTTCAGTTATGTAATGATAAAGTGGGTTCTACACTTTATTTCCTAATCGAAAATTTGGTATTCATTAATCAACGCTTTTATAATTAGGTAACCATAACAGTATACAACAGTAATTACCCCTTTTGGTATAAATATCTATATATTTTCACTAATAATTTTTATTCATTTATTCTTAAGTTACTAATAAAATGAATCAAATGAATAATTTTCGAATATATCATCCTTTTCGGTCAGTTATGTGGATCGTTTTTAGTTTTTTCTAGTAAAATGTTAATAATGTAATGCAGGATTAGGAATAAAAAGTCCATGGAATAATCGAAAATAATGGACTATCTGTTCAAATAATAATAAACTGTTTATTTGCGTGAATTATTGGCATTTTTGAAAGCGAAATGTTGGATCATCCGCGTTTTCTGATTATCGGTTCATCCCCTCACCATCATTAAGCCGGATAATCGAGAGTTCGCTGTACATTATTCTATTCCTCCTCAACGTATCTTTCACGTTCCGTTTAGTAATTTCTAATATCTTACTTCGATAGCCCACTGAAATGTTTGGCCAACTAGGCATTTGGCAATTAGGCCAAATTTTGAGCATTCCTACGTTTAGAATGTCAATTTTTTGTTGCTGCCATGTCCGATAACGTCAAAATTTGTCAATATCTTCCTCAGGTCTCCTTGTGTATCTGTATACATCGACAGCGTGACTGTACATTTTTCGTTGTGGAGGAGGTTTTTCTGGTTGTAGCAATCGAGCAGTGGACTTGATTAGTCCTTCGCCCACTCTTACTTCTTTTTCTGCATAATTTCACTGCGGGAGCCTATGTCTGCAGGCGTCTTCGGTGCCCTCTCGGGAAACTGGTCCCCCCTCAGTATCTGCCCCTTGGATGTGCTTGATAATTAAGGCCACGGCTCTTTTCCATTCCTTGTAATGGAGAAACGACTGCGACGCTCAATATAAGACTTTTGGACAAAATATAACACCTTTGGGAGATATGAACTAAGATGCTTTTCTCCTAATATTTGATACAGGCTTTGTTAAATACTTTGAATAAATTACCAATACCCTGAAGTTTCGATTTATACTAGGGAATTTAACCGGAACCGAATCTGAAACCGGAAAAACGTAATTTTTGCTGGAATGAAAACCGAACCGGAACCGAAAAATGCAATTCTTGAACCGTAACCGAAAACCGTTGTATATTCCGTTCCAGGTATTGATTCCCAAAAGTGAACATTTTACTTAAGGGTAATGGTAAGAAAGCTTACTGAACGGGTAACAACGAATTGTTACTACTAATCATTTAAGTTTTATACTAAGTTTATAGCAAAATTTAGTTTTATGTGTATTAAATGTAATTAAATTGTAGTAATATATATTAAAAGACTTAGAAAAAACTCAACAAACCTTAAGAAGTATATAATATTACAATCGTCGAAGCGAAAAAAAACTGTTCAAACCGGTTTGGAATTAGCTGGAGAGAAACCGGAACTTAGTTGAAATTTCGTTTTTTCGTTGAACCGGGACGAATCGGAGTCGACGATAATCGGAACGAAAAGTATTACGGTTCAATGCCTTGATGTATACTTACGGAGAAACACAGTAGTGAAGTACCCAGTGAAGGTAAAAGTTACGTGATATTCTTAAGAACGTAAGAAATAAGAAAACTAATGCGATTGATGCTCGAGAGAAAATCTAGTAATGTAGAGCATCATCTTAGAAGAGAAAGCATTATCACAGGAAACGGGATTGATAGCGAGAAAGCGATGTGTATAGGAAGACTTCAATTAATGGATGATTTATTGATAAGTAAAGAGTGGTATCAGTTTCTGAGAAATGAATAGGTTGCCCTTTGGAAGTATGATATAAAATTTATGAATATTGACAGTATGAAAGCGCGTATTATTTTAATGGGAAAGGAGTTTAAATCCTTTGAGGCCTATTGCAAACAATTCACTTGTGGTAAAAGCAGAGGATATGCAAATTCATCAGATCCGCGGAGTTAAAATCCGTTGGAGAAATTCTCGCAAAGATTCAATTATCTGTGTATCTCAATGCGAAGGTAAAGAAGAAACGGTATGAATATAAGGAGCAGGAAACAGTTGAATGTCAGGATATAAGACATAATAATAATGTCTTTATTTAAGCGAATTTTAGTCTAATGAAACCGCTTACAATTAACCTAGTAAATACGAAAACAAAAAACCATGCCCAGGAATCGAACCCGGGACCTCGGTGTTGCACTTTAACCACTGCGCCACCGAGGCCGGAAAGAAATGGGTGTACAGTTGATATTCGAATGATATTTTATGAATCTACATAGGAAATTAACATTCAACGACACGAAAATAAAGGAACATGTTAATTTCATGAAAGTAATCTTCTATCAACTATATTTTTTTACTTCTATAATCCCTTGAATATCTATCGAGGTAGAGGTGTCCAACCTTTGACTCATTAGTTTCAATACATTCTTTGCGGACCGCAGATCATGTACCTCGCCGTACGTCAATAGCGCCTCTAAAATAGACAGTTCAACTTTTTCTTTGCGGTGATATTTTCAGTGACCGTAGTTTTGTAATTTTTTAGGGTAGGTTAAATTTTGTTTATTTCCATTTCGGTTACTAAGGTTAAGGATAGGAAGCTTTCAGGGAAAAGTTAGTTACTGGGGCGCGGATTGGAAACTCCTACCTTACAGCAAGAAATATTGCTTCTGCCTTTTCTATCTATCTACAATGAGTTCTTGTAGCTAGCAAAAAAAGAATAAATCAAAACACTTGTCAATCACTCCTCATAATCTTTGTGACAAATCCTCAATTACGCGTTAAGTATTCAGGCCAATGGCATTGGGGGGCGTAACCGGAACGTCACTCTTATGGCCACGGCGGCATTGGAATTGGCAAACTTGGCAAGGGAGTGCCCAAAGGCCTTATTTACTTCATCATCAACGGTGCCAATGAATCGGAAGTGCTTTGATGTTTTGTTCCCATCCGTGCGATTTCGTGTTGCGTGCGAAACAAATTATTTCTCTATCATCTGCTTAGCGCCATCTCCGAATCGACAGTTACTCGAAGAACCCAATTTCCCGGAGAAATATGACGTACGAAAGATGAGGAAGAAGATCGCCTAAATGACGTTTTGAACTTACGAGAACTCAGAGGAAGCTATCATTATAGGTCATTCTTAGATAAGTACAGAGGTTCGGCAAACCCAAAACGTCTGCAACCCCTACCGAGCGGAACCTGCCGTATAATAAGTGGTTCCTCGCTACCAATCGCCTTTCCACATACCTCCGAGGTTTCGATTTCCTTGATCAATGGCTTTGGGTAGCAAACGGAGAATTAGCCTGCGTCAAAGCTTTGCAAAAAGTTTGCGAAACTGGAGTCGGAAATCAGGGACTGGGAGAACCCATCTTCATCGGCCATTCACGAACTTCAAGAACCATAGATGATGGTTGCTTTGTCCATGGAGGATGTGATCGAATCATAATTATCGATGATGGTACTTCCGTAGAGAATTATGTCTGTCTTTATGCAAAAATATTGATGTTTTTAGTGTCTCCGGATAGCCATGTGGGTACGAGTTTGGTGAAAGCTGTTCCGGGTTTGATTCCAGGTGCAGGCTCACGTGCGAAATTACCTCAGCTGTCGATACACTTTTAAGATAACTACTACTGTATTGATATAATCAATTATTCACGAAATAATATTTATTTTTAGACTGATTGTTGTGTCGCATCCGAATGAACCCTACATTGAATTAAATCAATAATATTTATTAGATGTAACTCAATGCAACTTTCGTTGGAAATGAAGCAAAAGCTTTTGTTCCGTTTAATCTCGAAGCATGTTCTACGAACAGTTCTACGTTTGCTAATCCACCACCAAAATCGTCTCAGCAAGAATGCTTTCGTCTTTTCAAACAGACGGTACCGTTCTTTCATTCGTGCTCGGTGTCATATACTCAGAGGTTATAGGGCGATCTTTAAAAGGAATGGAAAATTAAGGTCATCAGGTCTTGTCTCGCCTTTATTTTATATAGCTTGTTTGTCACGGTAGTAATTACCAACTCAATTTGGGATCGTGACTGGCAGCTAAGCCACTAATCGGTAATTTTTTTACCGATTCGTATTTCTCAGAAGCATTTCCTTATAGCAGATACGTATTAGTTTCCTAGAAATTTTAATTTTAGAAGTTTGTACCTGCCTCTGCGGCCCGAATGCTTTTCTTTGGTAACCTCATCCTATTTGAGGAAATTTCCACTATTCACATCGGTAGTTGCATTATGTGTTACCGGAAATACTTGTTGGTTTTGACGGTAAAAATTGAGATGTTACTGTTAGATATTAATTTTTTATAATGTATAGAATGTATTCCGTATAAATAGTATATATTCCGAACCCCCAATGGGTACGTTTGTCCTAGGAGGAAGCTTTTCCGGTTGTACGGTGAATAGTTAGTTTGTAAATAATTATGCTATACGATGGAAACATTTTAAAATGAGATGTGTAAGCAAAATTTCCATGTTATTCCATAACCGTACTGTCCGTTACGTACACCTATGGCATGATATCCACGTTTTCTACGAAAGTATATGGTTAACTTTAGTATTTACTTATCATAATGAACAGGGAGTATACAATATAGGTACGAGTACTTAAAGCCAAGGAAGTACAAAGACCGGTGGGGTCGGTAACCCTTGCACTAGAGGATACCGTAGATTTGCCATTTCTTTTTCTCACACTTAGGAATTATGAGGGTTTCTGATACACAACAATGAGGATTTCTGCTATTTATGACCGACTTTTCCTAAACACCAGGTGTATTTTCTTAAACCATTTGCATTACTTCCCATTGAAAGATGATTGTGAGACACTTATGAGGGAGGAAAAATAAAATTAATAATTAACCTCGAAAGATGAATATTATGATGAGAAATTAAAATTTATTTGATTCATCGATTCAAAACTTAAAGATTAGAGACGATTACATGAAATTATGTTTATTCATGTTAGCTTTTGGACATTGAGAATGTTTTCTAGTTATGTATATATTACTCGACTTCAAAGTAGCGAGACGAAGCAAGGTACAAATTACTTCGCAGGCTTGTTTCTACTGAACTTTCCATTTCTTTGAGCATCTGCTGTTGAAGACAAGGGCGGATTTACGGTTTTCGCCCCATCTACCTCCAAAATTTGCCATGGAAGGCATAGGAGCACGTGCTGGCTGGGGTGAACGCCTAGTTGTCAGAGATAATGACCCTTCGAAACCCTTCGAACGGAATATATTCTATGGCCCTGTCTCTTGCGGTTCTCCACAACAGATCGAAGACGTCGGTATGCTTAAAGAGCGCTTGTTTTGGTATACAGTTTCTAGACGGTCGATTCCGGAAGAAAAGAAACACGATTCTCTTTGGAATCTCTTCAACCTCCACTTACTATATACTCCAGAAGTAGGTACAAAAATAATTTAACTTCTATTTATGAAACCAAATTTATTGTTCCAGTAACGAATACCTTAATATGCGGGGTCGAAATGAGTTCAACCGAAATTTTTTTCTCATAAAAAAATTGCATATTTTTGATTTTTGCGTGCCCTTATAAGTTTCGACTGCTTCATTACGTGCACTCAAAACTTTTTGTTAATGAAACAGCTAATTATTTTTAGGAATCGCTAGGTGTTCCGCTAACATTTCACTGCATTGACCAAAAAAGTTTGTATTGTGCAGTACATTTTAATCGGTATTTTTATTTCTAATTATAAAATTAGTTTCGGTTTTCACGAAGAACGCAGCTTGAGAATGTGAATTTCTGCACTACTAGGTTATTTTTTTAAATCAATTTATTTTCATTTGCTTCTCTAATTAAATGATGCACATAAGCTGATCAGCATAAGATTAGGTGATTTCAGAATTCATTTCCGATACCATGGAATGGAATGGAATGGATAGCTCTCTAGTGGCGATAAAAACCGAACAGCAGCTTTCGTGTAAGTAAATAAAATAAACCCCGCACAAAATAACCATTTGTGGGCCCGTGATTATACCCTTATCTCGGGTACCTTAAATTAAGTAGAGCGTTACTATCATACTACGGTAGGATCAACGTCTGTGAAACACGGAAGCTTACGTGAATGAAATGGATCGTTAGCAGAAGCGTATATAGGCGTTTTCGAGGGGCAAGGGTGTTTGAGGATCCTTTCGAAACATCTAATACGTAACTAAGAAATATACACTTTTTTGTGTAATTTTTGTAGATAAGAATTCGTATGTTTGGTAAACGTTTAGGAGGCCTTATGTATAAATGCGTTCATTTCTACCGCATGGCAAAATATAGCAGATGTCACACTGATCACGCTTTCCTATTTTTATCCAATATTTTTTTTTATTGCTCATGTTTATTTGCTCGGCATACAACATATCAGCCTCTGCCATAGTTTTTCGTATTACTTGGAGATATTGGTCTTTTTCTTGTGAGTTTCTCAAAATCTAAGCGGAAATCGAAAGCCTTTCAGATTCCCAATAAGAACTGAAAGCGGGGCCTATACTATCATATTCTAATGTGCTGTCCTATCCAGGTTTTACTTTCTTTTAATCTTCGATCGTAGAATTCTATTGACATTGACTCCTGCCATCAGGATATTGTGACTTAATGCGTAGAAGATTGATTGGAGAGTGAGAACAACCATTAGCATCTGTATAACCAATCCCTCTCCGCTGTCAGTGGTTCCCGAACTTCGGATTTCATCTCCCGAAGGATCTATCGCTCGGATGATAGGAGGGACTCCAACAACCGTTACCAAATGCCTCCCAACGTCTTCACTCATCTTCTCGTTCTTCGCGAGATTATCTCCCGTGACTTTACCGTTGTTTCCATCGTCTTTTTTCCTCGGGTGGCCCTCTCCTTCGGCTCAGCCACCTCCACCGCCCCCGCTTCCCCCTGGTATAACTCAAAATAATGAGCTCGACAAACGTGGACAGCTACCCCGCCTGCAGCCGCCCTTTCTCGTTTGCCCCTCTCACGCCCACCTCCTCCTCAGTGGCCCCTCTCTTATCCCTCCCGCATCTACCTTTTCCCTCCCTCCGCCTCTCACCGTTTCCTGCTCTCACATGCTCTTTTTGCTCAGTTCTGCTCCGGCACCGCTTTGGTTTAGCCGTACTCCTGCGAGCGAGGCTACCGCCCCGCCGAGGCGCCTTCGTGCTCTTCCAGTGATCCGCGCGTTGAAGTCTCCGGTGGTCCTCACAGTGTTAGTGTCTTCCACGTGAAATTCCCGCTGCAAAACGCGCTCGATTTGCTCCCATACCGACTTGTCCATTACTAAGAGCGCTAACTGGTATTGTTACCGCGCCGAAACGGTGTTTTGTTTCTGTGAAACGTTACGGTGAAAATACGGAGTGAAATTGGCACGGATTGCGAGGGATTTCGTCGGGAGAGACGAGCGAGTCTCGTTTTTCGATTGGCACATAAACAAGTGGAGATTTCTTTCATCGGAGGAGGCCGTGGCGAAGGCGGCTTTCCAGCTTCGAGTCGCAAGAAGGCTTTTTCCAGTCGTGGAAGAGAGAACGCCTACTTTGCCAGGAACCGTCCTTGGTATTGAGTGTTTTAGTGTCGCGTGCCTTGATCGATAGGAATAAAGGTCGCGGGTGGTCGGCCCGCCAGAGATGGTGCCCTGGAGGCTGACCGCCTGAGGGCGCTTCCGAAATGGTGTGGGGTGGACGTGGGAGCACCAGGCGAGGTTCCACCGGTGAGTCCTTGCTGCTTTATCTTGACCCTCACATGGCAAAACTGAATCTAAGTCATTATTCATTAAGCGAATTATACCAACTCACCCACTTTTAAAAACCTTTGAAGAAAAACCTCCCAGGAAGTAAATTCGAACCAGTTATATTCTCATTTTTGTTTATTATGAAGTATTGCCAATGCTTCACTCAATTCTTCTGTATATCCGTTCCCTAGCTGAAACAAGAGAGCTGACAAATTGACGTTGTTTGGGCATAAAGTGTCGATATTCGTATAACTTTGATAGGAATTGTAGGAGAAGTTGAGTGTCAGACCGAATGTTAGCACCAATAAATTACTTCCTGTATGAACACAAATCTACCACTTATCTAGTGTAAATAGTCAATCAGTTCCCAAGCCTTTATTATGAAAGAGCCGCTGTTTGTTTACTTTAAAGGCGTAGTTAGATTCCCACATTTCCCAGATGTTTGATATTTACTTCACTGTCTATAAAATATTAGTTATTTAAACTCAAAATTCTTCATTCCGTTGCAAGGGAATTCAAAACAGAGAATCGCGTTCCTAGTTATATTGACCTTAATATTTCTTGTGACGTACATACATACAGTCGTACAACTCGAAGTGTTTGCTTATATATTTACCTCCTGATTTTTGCGTCAAAGGTTCAAATTTCTTAATTAAAGCGGCCGCGAAGCATATGTATGACGGGAAAGATTTTTGAAATGACGTTGGAAAACTGACGAAATATCACGGAAATGCAATAAAGGGCTTCTTTTACGCAAATTCTCGTTGATCATACTCCGCTGAATAAACTATACTCACGCATGGTGAGGTTATGGTTATTTTTCTACCATAATTTTTCATTTCATGGTTATTTTTCTACCATAATTTTTCTTTTCTTCTTCCAAAGGTTGTAATTTTCAGAACAAACGTAAATTTTTCTCCCTCGATGTTCTCGGTTTATTTTTCTCGGTAGCTTACGATCTTGTGCAGCTTAAGTGCTCAGATTTTAAATTTAGTGGATGTCATATCATAAAATGGTCTGAAA
The DNA here is from genome assembly GCA_000376725.2 of Ladona fulva. NCBI lineage: Eukaryota > Metazoa > Arthropoda > Insecta > Odonata > Libellulidae > Ladona > Ladona fulva. The sequence continues at coordinate 866,356 of KZ308272.1, forward strand.
TATCGTTCACTTTCGAAGTCAATAAATTTCAGTTAACATTACTCGAAAAGGTTAACGCGAAATTCGATTAGCAATAAATGTTCGTGTCACCCCCATCCATTTCGCTTCAACCGGTTTCATCTGTGTATGTAGAGCGCGTAATGTCGCTGGATCTAGTTTTCCTTTGGTATTTCGAGTTTCAATTATTTTGTTGTGGTTTCTTATCAGTGAAATGATCTTAGGAAATGATAACAGGTTGGGAAACTAGTGAACGTTGTTTATGCTTTGGATACGAAGTCAATTTGTATCTTAAGCCATTCTGCGACTCAGTTCAACCCAAATCCAAAGGATTTTGAGTTTAACAAGCGGTTATTGAGAAGTCGCCGAAAGCACGGTAATTCATTGATGTAATAAGCGGGTAGAGTTAGCAGGTGCCTGTTAAATCACGAAAATTGAACGATTTCCTGAGCAGCTGAACGGATTTCTTACTTGACGTGTATTGTACCTCCCAGTAGAAGCCTCTCTTTGTACTGCCGTCACACGTGCTCTTTCTGTGCAGATAACAATCGGCGGATTTTTTCGAGGCCTCGTCAACCTGTGGCTGTCACTTGCTCTTCCCGGGAACGCGTCCATACTCTCCGAGGAGAGATTTCTACCTGTTCTTCGTGCACCGCCCCTCAACCTCACCGCTCGGCTACAGCTGCAGCGCCAGGCACCTCAAAATCTGGCAACGCCGCCATCCGAACCTCATCTCACTCAGTGACTCATCCGCTCTCGTAGACACGACCCCGGAGAACTTTTTTACATCTTCTCTTTACTCGTCACGAACCATTTTTCGGACCGTTGCCGAAAACATTAGAGTCCGCGGGTGTGTTTGTGGGCGCCGTAGCTCTTCGGGCACCTCCCAAGTTCAATCTTCGATAGTTTCCCCTTTCACTGGTGAATGGATGGGGCTGTTGGTCGGAATTATTCATGCTGAAAACAGATAAATTAACGCGCCTGCTATAATTTTGCTCCGCGGGAAGCCTTTCACGATACAGATTGGAATTGTTAATTTTGGTTTTTAAATTCTAGCGGAAAACTTGCTGTTCCTCCGTCGTAGCAACTCCTCATTTTGTAAATTGCTGATATTGTAGATTTTTTGTAGGATTGTCATGTCGTTGACGCCTGAGATGCTATTTTATCTCTAGAGAATATTAGCAGATGTTATTGATTTATTTGAGGAGCAGAAAGAAACTCCGAGTAGATCTTACTTTCATGGAATTATTCTTAATATATTTCATATAATGTACTGCAAGATGTCTCGTTTTTTGTTTTAATGTTTTTAATCGGTAGCTTTTTTGCATATTGATAACTTGTTTTTGCTCAGCTTTTTTTCTATTAATCCGGATACCTAGCATTTATTTACTTTTTTGGGGCAATTAGGAGGGCAGGGTATATTCATTACCGATATATACTATTAGGGCTCATTAACAACACTAAACTGAATAAAATTAATTAACGTTAATATATTTCTAATTCTACTGAACCTCCAAACTATAGTTTTCGGTATAGAATTACAAAAAAGTGCTCCATGACTTCGTTATCCATAGGAGATAATTATTATTTTATTATTCGGCGAGAATAGGCCCAAGTGGGCCTCTCTTACTCCTAATATCTGAAGTAATTTATGGCATAGTTATAGAATTACAGAAATTAAAAATCATCAAAAAAAACAGCAAAAAGTAAAGGAAAGGGTGGAAGTTTAATCATTTCAATGTAGCTAATGTGCCTAATTATTTCAATTTATCTCCTTAGAAATTTTAAACAACGCTTATTAAAACTTATCAGATTAAATATTTTACGAAAGGTCTGTCGAAATTATCAGTCATATAACCCTTTCGATGTCTAGATAAATGTCATCCACACCAGTAACTTTGTCACTGATTAGAAGCTTATTATCACATGCAAATGTACACTTTCTCTATGTTTTCCTAATCATGCATATTTCGTCATGATAATGATTTAGAGCTTTCAAAAGAGTATAAGCAGCTTATAATTTCCAATGTGAAATATTCAATCTACAAAGATTACGAACAAGAATCCCGGTGAGGTTGAAGAACCCGAAAATGAATCTTTAACCCTTTCACATTGTTATCAAATGCAGGTGCAATTCTTTGTCCATTCCTAATGTCATCCATCCGTGAAATATACTAGGGTGAAAGTGGAATTGTTTTCTACCTCTATTTAAACATGTTGAAATCGATCCTCAAAATACTTGTCTCTGTAAGGGATTCCCTGAGTAAAAATGTTCGTTTGGACATTTCTGCATACTTGGCTTAAAAGTTAAATCCTAATCAAATTAATTGTTCATTGCGACAAGTATTTCGGCTGAATAAGACATCCAGCGAACTAACACGCGTGCGTGCCTCAGTATTGCACGTTTTGCTGCGTGTTTGCATCAGCTGGTAGCCATGAATGAACCCTTCCACCCGCATGTGCGTCAGAGTTTGGGCGGTGCTGAAAGCATACCTTATGGTCAGGGAAAGAAAAGCGTGGACTTTATAAATACGTCAGAGACGTTCATTTTTCTCGATGTAAATAGCAAGGCTATTTCTCTTGGATAGTGGACATTGCTCAACGTACTCGGGTTCTCGGTGCTATAATGGCGGAGACTTGCTCTCAGCAAACAATCGAAGCGTCTATCGCGCGCCTATTCATTCCACTCGCGTCTTCCATTCCTTTAATTCGCATCGACCCGATAATTATCCCTCTCATTTCCTCGTTCTTCCATTTATTTGTTAGTTTTGACACGTATCCCGTTCATATCCAGCTCTCCTTCCAACGTCCCTTTGTCCGCTTCAAGCGATGGAAGGAAAGTGCCGGTTACGATCGGTTTTGTACGTCATGCGGTTACCTTCATAAATTTCGCAAATACGGAGGAGCATTTTGGTATTGAAAGGTGCAGAGAGAGAACTGGGAAGTTACTGGTGCCATTGAGTGCGAGCGAGTGAATGAATGCTGTATCGTATTCGAGTGTTTCCTGTAAATTAAAATTCACGTACTAAGTCAATCCACTAAGTAAACTTCACTGCGATTTACTCCACCGGATAGTTTCGCCAGCCGTTGCATCACCAGGAACTTTTTGGAACACGTTTTTAAGAACGTGATAATGTTTGCACGCCAGCAAAATTAGTTGTCGGTATGAATATCAATGGAAATTAACAAGCTGACTGATTTAGTTACGACTTTCCTTTTTTTTCGGCGCCCAATCACATACGTTCAGTCAAAATGTGCGTATTTCAGAGTATGCGAAATGGTATTTTATGATTATTTGATGAGGTATACTTTTATATATCTCCTAAGCATCTTTTTGCAATACTTGAAGTCTCTGCTACTGTGGTTACATTCTTGTTTGTGTCACAGCAGGCCCGGTTAGGGCAAAAGGGCCCCATTTTTAGCAATTGCCCCATGGCTAGCACCCACTTTTTTATAACTTAATTAAATTCGCCCATTTCCTTATAACTACATTAGCTCCCATTTCTTTATAACTCCATTAGATTCAGCTCATAAATACTGTACTGTATTTTAGTCATATTTTTAACAGATCATGTCTATGAACCAGTGCTACCCAATTAATAAGCTGCGGTGACCATCCATAAGTCAGTTCCTAGTGTTCCGCATAGTACCCAAGGGTTCTGATTTTACCTTATATACGTTTTATCGGAGAAAAGGTTGAGAAGTACTACTCTACATCGGGATAGTTTTAATTCATACATTTCAAGATTCTCAATTAAAAGAAGTTTTCGTTAGCATTACTTTTTAGGACGTCCGTGTATGACAACATTAAGTACATTAAAACCTTTCCATGTGGAACGTGTGATATTGGTGGACGTATCGAAGTGGAGAATTTTTCAGTCTCATTAATGATGTAGAAAATCTGTTATAACAAAATTCGATCAAAGTGTGATTAGAGTCGAGTTTTCTCTATCGAGGCGTAAAATAAAAAAAGAGCTTGGAATGCGCTCTCACCTCTCGAGATGAGCCCTTTCTTTTCCGGTGTCACCTCCTCCGTCGCCTCTGACTCCAGAAAGGACGTTGCCCGTCTGCATACGCCCCGTAGACATTTTTTTCCTTTCATTCTACTGCTCACCCTCCTTCCTCGATTCCGCGCGTGGTGTTGCCGCTAACATCTTTTCGGTCGATAATTTCGTCGATTCATTTATCTGGATCGATTTCCGTGGATGTGAGGAATTTATAATCTTCGTTTCATTTTATCCGATGCGTATTTCCTCTAATATTTTACAGAGGTATGCGGGCGACAGTGGAAAGTGGCTTCATCGCGTTTATCGGAATGTGTCGCAAATAAATTAGGGAAAAGGAGAGGGAGACTTTCCCTCGATGATATCGCTCTTTTGTCCTTAGAATTCGTAGTAGGTTTGAAAGTTTTGGCTCTTACGAGATGGCGTTAATGTATTATTCAGTTGTCATAGGGGAAATTTGAGTTCAGTGAGCAGTTCTTCATGGAATTTGTCAGTGAAATTCTAGATAAAGTTCCGTGACATATAGCGGGAATCATTTTTTGTCTCATTTTCACCGGCTATGAGTCTCATTATATTTTTAATATAAAGAAAGACTCCAATACTGCATTTTCTACTACAAATCACTACTTATTCGATCGTAGGCCTGATGTATTTATAAAATAATTTCGTATCACGAATTTGGAAAACATAATCATCGTTTGTTTTCATTATAAATGGCAATTTAAAGGTTAAATATATATGTAGCAAAATACTTTTTAAAATCTGAATTATATCTGTTTCTTTAGCACCTGAAATGGCGAATCGTACCTGTTGTCCCCGCTTCCATGTAAAATTCTGTGGAAACCCCTGATTCCAAGAGTTGTTAACCTTACAGCAGCGGTACGTGACCTTACCTTGCCTCTGGGCAGTGCAAAAATTATTTCCTAGAGTACAAGTCTCCATCATAAAAACGGTTGGAAGTAGCCTGTTAGGATAACGAAGCAATGCATAAATATGCATAAGCATAAAGCTTTTTACCTTTCGGTAGCTTTGTGTATCCTAGAATTCCCCTCTGAAATCCATTTTAGTTATTGATAATGAACCCAACTTTTTATGACTTCCTGTGACTTTTACTTCGTCTTCCTTTCCATCTTTACTATTACTACCTCTTTCAAACGCAGTAACGGAGTGGTTAGCTTGCTAGCGCAGCACCAACTCCCCCGTCCCGGGTTCGAATTCCGGCTAGGTGGATTTTTCCTGTTAGGTAATGGGTGTGTATGTTTGTCCTTTGTTATTATCTAAGCCCACCACCAAAATGTCGAGTAAATTGATGTTTGTGGGGGCATTATGTAATAAATAAATATACATGAAAATTGCTATCTAACTCGCCCATTTCATCTGCCTTCGTGTTACTTCTCACAGGAATTAAGCTATAAATTAATAACAGGACTTTTCTTCGATCCTGTAGTTCTTTATTGCTTCTTCCGATCTTTTCCTGTAGAAAGATATCGTGCGAACCGCGCATCATGTCTGCACGAACCACTTAAACCCCGCGGGACTCTTGTTATGCTCTTATGCCTTCAGAAATGTATGAGGAGAATTTTTTCTCCGATCTCTTTTTTGCCTTAACTGTTTCATTTTCTTTAAAATTCATCTCTGAGTCATTTTCTTCCCCTGCAATTTTCCCCTCCAGCTATTAAGCCCTCGTACAACCGCTCCTGAGAATCCGCGCAGGTACCTGTCTGTTCGCATCCTGTTGTTACCGTCCGTTTCCAAGAAGCTTCCTTCTTTTGTTTCGTTTTCTCGGGTTTTTTCACCTCGAGAATTATAGATATCATCCAACCGCTTCCGCATCGAAGTGCAGTGGGAAGAATCCTTAAGACATTACTCGCCGGTTACACAGCTGATGGATGTTCTCTTATTTCTGCCCTGTCGAAGCATCCCTTAGATTGCTTAAATTCCCATACATTTCACGATGCGCTGAAATTGTAAGCACTCGATTGTGTCTGTTTTTATCATGATGTTCAGTGAGTGACAATTTATCGGTCGGAGACTTCTATGCGCGAAGAAGGTTTTACCGACAGTGCTGCTGAAATTTGAAATCATTAGGGCCGGGTATTTGAAACGGTAGTCAAATTTATAAAATGTTTGTAAATTGTATAAAATCAATCGAAGAAGCCTTAACATTGTAGAATTCCATAACAGTATGCATGACAAATAACTGTGCAAATTCTGCAGAAAGAGATGTATGATGATCGAATAGTTCGAAACCGGTCGCTAATAAATCTCTTTCAGTAGAATTTGCACAGTTATTTACCATACTTCCTAAATTTTAATTGGTATAATTCATTACGTAGCTGGGTATGATGAATTATGTACTATTATGTATTACCAAAAACGTCTTCGAAAATCGGGGTCTTCCACTCATACTTGGATATTCATGTTCAAGGCAAATAGGGAAATATCTTCATAGGTTCGGTGTTTTCCTATACGTCCGCCTTTTCTTGGATTATTTTTTAAAGGAGTCTCAAAGAATTTCTGTAGTGGTCTGAAAAGGTATAATCCTGATACTTACATAAGTAAACGTTAGTAAAGTTTCCAATTTATGAATGTACTTCCGATAAACTCATTCTAGGAAAGCATTAAATGTAATTTTATTCCTCAGCAATCGAATTTCCATTTAGATCTGTATTTCTACGGAAAAGAAATCCTAGCTTTCGTTGTTACGTAGATCAGTTTTGTGACCTTATTTTAAAATTTGATGGAATGGAAGGAAAATCGACTTTTATTTCATCTTTATCTTTTCAGGCTTTAATTTGCTGAAAGAGTTGGCCTGAGTATCCATCTTGACATCATCATCGAGGTTATTTCTAAAAAGACTAACCCTTGAATTGGGTTTACCCTAGTCAACCCGTATAAATTCATATAAAAATTAAAAATGGAATTGTTATTAGTATATGGCTTTTAATGAATGTAGTGGAAATGAACCTTACCTAATGATCACATCAGACGAAAAAAATCACTTACCGAAAGATGACTGGGAGACTATATTTTCAATTTTTGAATAAACTAATGTTTAAATCAAACTTTACGAACGACTCTTCACAATTTATAAACCAACTTCGCTCTCACTGGAGCGATTGAGACATCTTTTAAAACGCAGCTGAGATTATTTGATGATAAGCAGTCAAGAAATCTCACGGTTGTCTTCTTACGCTTAACACGTGTATTTTCCCTCGGCGTTCCTGTTTTTGATCCATATTGCTGGAAGCGGGTCCATTCGGGGACGCATTAATCTTCAACCTTGCCCACTTTCGCTCGGCTCATCCGCTTTCATTTTCCTGCACAGGAATTCAAAGCCCTCTAATCCATCCAATTTCTTCTCCTTTACCGGATTCCTCGATCTGTACTCAGTCGTCGTTGTAAGGGAATGGCGCAACAGTAACCTGCTCCATGGTTGACATTTGTCTCTGTTGAAATTCACCTCTCGCTGCCTTGAATCTCTCCTCCGCATTTCAAACGGTTACCGTAGCAACCTTTCTCATTTCGCTTTTGTTACCCCACTACCGGGCGATTCTTTATAGTTTTCTCGGCCGCTTTTTTTGAAGGAATGTCGCTGTGGTCGCAGATGAATTTTGAGAAGCGTAAATAAGGCGATATTTCTCACAAGGAGCAGCGATCGCCAGCGGGGGGTTTTGAAATTCCAGAACTAAAAAATATGTGCTTAATTCAATATGGATGTGTTAAATGCATCCATCAGTGACATTAAGCATTGATTGAACTTCAATGATATTTTATAGGAATGTGCTTATACTTGTGCATGCTAACGAGACAGTATTACCTTCACATGATTAGGCTTTAACCTTCAATTTACACGAGCTTGACATTTTCAGATGACAATAATAACTCCAATAGTAACACTTGCCAAGAGATCATAGACACAAAGTCGGAAGAATACGGTGGTCAGAATTAAATTTTATATTGCTTTCAATTTTCCTCTTCAACCTATTCCTTATAAGAATTCATTTCTCTGACATTAATGCTGATGACAATACAATAAGTGTGATTTACATTTATTGCAAACATTTCATTTAGCATTCTGGGGTCTCGTGATAGGGTTGATAAATTTGCAAATCATTGGTACAGTGTTGCTGAATATCTGATGAAACTTAAATGAAGAAAGAAAGTACAAATAATCCATTATTTTCCTAAATGTTGCCGATATTGTCATAAAAGAAGGAGAATAGTTGTAAATAAACGATACATTCATCAACAAAAAAGATTTTGTAAAAGGTACAGACTACGGAGCTTCCCACAGAATTTATTTACGACGAAAGAATTTATTTGCTGCAGAATTTTGGTGAGTATCATATGAATATTCTATTTAGAGCTTCTTAAGTTATCTTAAGAGCTATAAAATTGTTGAAATCATCAAATTAGTTAATATTAATTATGAGTAATTGTGTAAGATGAAAGCGATATATACCGATGTTTTACCAAAAGAATACAAGTAAATGCGTTGTAATATTTGTCAATAATCCTTTATGGGGTGTCGGGATTTACTTTTCCAGAGATAACGATCTCGTAGAACCACCATCGAGTCGATAAATGCATTTTGCTGGACAACATCTGTGGTCCGTAGAAAATTTTGACGATGACTTTCTTCTCTCGCTTATCTCATCCGTCTAACAGACTCTAATTTAAACAGATGTTAAAATGAAACATCCCGTTCCACCTCCAGACGGTGTTAACTTCCAAATGCGAGGGACTTGACGTAAATGTGGATTTTTGTGGCATCGAAATGAAAATCAATGGTGGTTTTATCCAGTTCCAACTGCGCGGCTATACTCTTGCAATTTCAGTCCAATCTAGATTGTCAATCGCGATTTTGACCCTCGACTCAAGAATTACGACCAGAAAGTCCCTCACACTTCATTTTTTATTTTCTACCGAAACTCCAATGCCTCTTTGATTACTGGGAACAATTCTGTTTCAAAATACATTTATTGTTATTATTTTTATTAATAATTAAAAGCTATTTATTGATGCTAGTTTTACTAACTATGCCGTAATCACAGTAATTGATGATTAACCATGCTGGTATATACCCGCTACTCCTTATCGCAAGCATTTGAATTGATTAGGTGACCGAGTCCGTCCTTAAGTGTTGTTAAATTAATGATGTTGTAATACGTCACAGTATATATAATATGGCTGAAATCAGGATTTTAATATCTTTTGTTCACTGTAAAAAAGACAGCCTTGGTCATCAGCATTCTTGACTACGTAGTCCATCTCAGGTTTTCCTCTTGATTTTTCATCCGCCGCTCAGCTCTGTAAGGAATTGAATTTGTATTTTGTATGAAATTTTTTATGAGTATTGGGACAATAATCTTAAAGTTAAAGATTATTAGTAAATTTCCAAAAGGAAAAGTATTTGCGATCCGTTAAATGTTTAGTGGTCTTTAAGAAGGTAATTGTGGCATAAGATGAAAACAATGGAGTATTTGTAAATATTTTTGAGGTGTAAAATCCCAAGGTTCATAAATTGATAGATTAACGGTATACCGGGAGTAATCGAATTTGTGAATTTTGTCTTTTCAATGTAAAATTTCCGCTCTAAAAATCTTCGTTGTTTGATAAATCATTTGCCATTNGGGAGTAATCGAATTTGTGAATATTGTCTTTTCAATGTAAAATTTCCGCTCTAAAAATCTTCGTTGTTTGATAAATCATTTACCATTAAAATAAATAATTTACCATTCTTCTACTCGATAAGAAAAATTTGCGGTGATTCACCAATGAATTGATCTATCTTTAAAAGCAATATTTCTTAATCAATCCCTCCTAGATATTCAAGCCGAATTTTCCATGCATCGGTACTCGACTCGACTGACCTGATGTAATCCAATGCATATTTTGCCTGTCGATAGGCATGTAATTGGTTTTCTGTCCTAGAATAATCCGTTGGAGGTTCTAACGGTTCTAAAAGAATAATTGAAAACAATCAACCTTCTCGAACTCATTCAATCTTGGTATGGATGGATGAAAATTATCCTGTCAGTGTATCTTGATGCTCGCGTTGAAATTTCCTTCTAGATGCATGACGGAAAGATAGGCTCGAATTATATTTAAGTTAATCGAGCCAAATCCGACAATAAACTGTCTTTGACTGGTAATTTTATGAATTTTTAATTCAATCTGGAATCGATAGTGGTTTTTCAATTGCCTCGATGAGAAGTATAAACCGCAAAATATCTACGATCAACATCCTAACATGCGTAATTTCCAAGCGTTTATGAAGCCTGTAAATGATATTTGCAATCTTGATGGACGTTCAAGGAAGAGAGCGTAGAACATTTAATAAGAATTCATCGGATATCTCGACGAATTAAATTTTCTGCGTGGGGATCTCCATTTCAAGAGATTTTAATTTGCAAGTGCTTTTTAGTTCGTCCTTGTGCCTTTTATTGATAGTTCATTGCTATGCTCAGAATGGACCGATTTTATTGCTGTGATTAAATATGTTTCTCAGGAGGGTATTTTAGCCCCCGACTGTACTCTTTATGGATGCGATAATAAAGTATGCATTTCTCTGTTTACATGTCTTACGGGAACTTTAATCCTCCAACGCTTCCTGCTTTAATTTCCTTTCCCCGCAAGGTTTATCTGTTTGCATGATTTTAGCGAAATGTCCTTCTAAGTGACAAATGCATGCACAGTGGCGGAAATACTTATTCGATGTAATTTTGTTCCCAAGTGCTAATGGAGGGGTTGAACCTGTCGTTTGAGTAGACTCGTGTCTGTTCTTCCTACGGTAATTTTACACTTAGTGTAATTATTTTACGAAATTTGGTATCCATGCGCTATGTTTTCTTTTCGCGAAGATCTATGTATGCATGTACAGAACAGCCCCTCTTAATCCACCTCCTAGGGCTGCACATCTGGGCGGTTGGCGTTTCGGCCGGTTAATACGTCGTGCACCTACAAACATTATGCATGTACATACATACATACCAACCTAATTAATAGAAATGGAGAAATTTTCCTTTTTAACATATATTTATTTTAAATTCATGCATAATAATTTGTAGAAATTGTGTCTAACTTTTTTCCTAACAAGTTAGAGTAATTCTTTTTTAAGTTTGTAATCATCTTCCGTTTTGTGAATTCCCGTGAATTTTGAATTTGAAAATTGTGAATCCTTCAGTGTTCATAATGAAGAGAGACGTACTCTTTCCACAAAAATATTTCTTTAATGAAAAAACACGACCAGGTTTCGACGAATTCGTCATATTTAGGTTTATTCCTTGAAATGTATCGCCATATTATTCGTCAAAACTGGGTCGTGTTTTTTCAATAAAGAAATATATTTGTAGAAAAAGTACAAGGCCTGTCTTCATTTTACACGAAGAATTTCCGCAAAACCCCGCCTATGATGTGAATTTTCTTCAGTGAATTGTTGAATGCCTTCCTATTGGTCAGCCGGTAATATTATGCAAGTCTCATTCCCCATCCGAATTACCGTGTCATTTCATATAATAGATTTTTGCTTTCTATCCCTACCAATTAATTATAGACATCTAAATAACTTCAAAGCTCATAACTGCTAGAGGCGAGTAACGACATGAATCATTTATTTCTAACACTCTCTCTGGGATTGTTTACGGTAACATGTTGTCAATGCCAAGCGATAACAGACAATTTCACGTGAAGAAGCGCATGATTCGGATTTATTACTTTCCAAGATTGAATATAATCAGCATATATTGATGTCTGAGTTTTCCGTTACACTATAGAACATACCAGGTGAGGAACCTTATCATCTGAAAGATCAGCTGCAGCCGTGGGTATAATTGAGGTTAACTGTGCCTTTCATCTCTTGAACTGAAAGGAAAATTACTCAGAGTTTAACGTGCACTAACATGCAGTGGTTTCTAATCCGGTCTTTCTCTTTAATTAAAAAAGTGAATACGTCCAGTGTGTAGTATGAGGTGGTGCTTGTTTTTTTAGCTATTCATTTGCAACCAAGCGTCATATGTCCAGTGAACGTATGGCTAGCCAAATTTATTTATAGCTGCTAGTTTTTACTCGCACGTTATTTTATATATCTTTCATGTGTCAGCTTCCGCTTGAGGATTCTGAGACTTTACCAGCTGTTCCTTTTCTACAACAGTCTTCGTCTGCACATCTTTTTATTTCGTGCGTTGTGAATGCCTTCGTATGTATTTCACTCACAATAACTCAATATTAATTAAAAGTGTTTAATATCTCATTTCTAAAGTTATGGGTATTGATATTTCTCGTAATAATTTCTTTATTGTGTGAATTTCATGTATAAATATTGCGACTTATAAAAGGCTGTTACATTATTATTATTACATCCTGCCCGGAAAGTGGGAGACCTGGGTTCGAGTCCCAGTCATTTCGCTATTTTTCACACTTGTTATTCCTTTGGGATCAGCTGCATGACTTCATCGTGTAAAGAAGTTCATCTTTCCTTAATCCATTTTTATTAATATTAACAATAATAATGACCTCTTTAATGGCAAAAAGGTATACAATCTCAGCTACACCTAGTTTAAATATTATTATTTGAAGAAAATACAACCGTTCCCTAACCAAAATAATTCGTTTAGCCCGGACCCGAAACCAGGACCTTCTGGATCGAATGTTAACCACTCTGCCACTTCGGCTGGTCCATTTACAACCCATTATTAATTACATCATATTAATGCGAATAATTATGATAGTAACTTTTCCTGTAATCACAAGTTCTCATTGTTTATTTGTGTGTTTAATTTTGTTTTTATTTCATTAAGTGTAAATATCTTGTACGAAGTAATGTATTTAGGTTTGCAACCTTTAGAGGTATATTAGAGTAACGACTACTTTAAATCCAATACATTTCTATTCAATTCAACATTCATAGTACATTGCTTTAATGTTGCATCAGTATATTTTCCATTAGTTTAATTAGGCTTAGTTATTTCTGTACGTAGCTTCTGTTTTTTATGTCTTAGACAATGCAACAAATTATTTCCAATTAGTATGAAGTATGCATGATAACACCGCGTAATGGGGTTATTATGATAACACCACGTAATTGAGTTGTATCCCCAGTGTTTGATTTGCATGCCTCTCTAACGAAGCTTTAATCTCTCTTTTCAGGTGGGTATCTACAGCGGATTGGGATGTTCGATCGGTTGTGCAGTTAGCACGGTAAAGTCAATTAGAGTTACTTCATTCAAATTAGAACCTCCGAGTCCTCTTTCGATCCAGTCTTACCGTTACACACTCGAGATTTTTTTCTTTCCGAAGCAAAACAACATTTCTTTGATTTTTTACGAAGGTGGCCATTCGAACTGTAATCGTCTTTCCAAATACGCGTCGGGGCGTTTCCCGATTTCTTTCAAGAGGACTCAAACCAATCAGTCAACAGAGATATTCCGTGGGACTCACGGAGAGGTTTAATTATCTCCACTTTAGAGTAAATATTGTTTAAGAAAACGTGTCTATGCGTTAATCTGTGTTCGCGTTTGTGATATTTTTAGGGATATGAAAGAGTAGAGGAAAAATCTAATCATTTTTTCCTGTTTAGGAAATATTTTTACGTGCACTTCCTAATTCAAGGTTTTATTCATTTTATCTATTGTAATTTCATAAATAGTATTCCAGCTATGTTAGTATTCAGATAGTTGTACCCAATTGATTGATTTGATTAAGTTTCCGTGATCCAAATATTTTAAAGCCAAAATCTGTAAATTCAGTGCTTTGATTTTTAAGTAGGTACTCTAATTGACTTATTTAGTGATTTACGTAAACATATAATTCCATATTAGCCAAATGATTTACTCAACTCGCAATAAATAATACATCTGCAACCGAGACAGCGCTTAATACTAAAAGACCAATTGTAGTAATGCAAAGTGGGTAGTCTATAGCATTTATTTTCTTCTATTTATTAAAAAATTGTATTATATGATATTAATTATCTGTACAAAGTAATAAATCTACATTAATAATTAAAGTAAATAATTTAATCTAATTAAATTATGCTTTAAGCATATTTGTTGAATATTACCAAGTAAACCCTATAATAGTGTCTCTTATTATTTAATTCGTTTGCAGGATATAAATATTGCGGAAGATAGTATAAATACTTAATTAAAACAAAAAATCATATCAATTAATGTATGCTTTAAACATAATTGTGGAATATTACCAAATAAAACTGAATTGGTGTTTCATAATTAAATTAGTTTGCGGGATATAGTGTGTATAATTACACTCCCTCAACATCATTTGAGATTCCAAAAGGGCTCGAGTATTTGTTCGTTGAATTTTCCATTATTCCGAAAATATCTGTAACATAAGACGACGAAAAATCACATTTAAGAATACGCTCCCCCAATCTCTAATGAAAAATGAAATGGGTCGAAAAAAATGAAGCAAGTTTACGGCATCCTTTTTAAGGAAAAGGGAGACCATGAAAAAGCCGTGTGTTATGATCATAAAACTGCCGCATCAAATCCACACAACTCAGTTGTAAAGGCGACAAGCTCGGGCGGGAATACAGATGACCAACTTAGATACTGCCAGTATCTCGCGTCCCAATCCCGAAGGAGTATTCCACTCATATCTTCACAACACAACGAACTTACATTATTAAGGAGCTCGTTCAAACGAAAGTGTATATTCGGACGTGATGCAATGGTTATCTCGTGTACCGAGAAATTCTTCGCGATTGCCTCAGGCAATTTCCTAGCAGAGAGCAAAGGAACGAATATGGTGCGCCGTTAGCAATGGATGCTCCCCCTTTCTTCTTGGAAGTCGGCGTTTAGGTAAACCCATTGGGAAAATATCTGTGAGCATTCATCGCAACAAAACGAGATATCAAAGCTTAAGAATCGGTGTCTGTATTGAGATTAGCATGACCTTTCATTTAGATCTAACTTCACCTTTCGATTTGAAAGGGTTCTTAGCGAAGCAATGATTTATCTCGCACTCTTTCCCTTCTCATCGTAATAAAAGTCATAAGGAAGCGAAAATGTTAAATGTCGTTTCTTCATTAGCGTCTGGGTCTTGAATTACTGCTTACTTCGAGAGAGATTTAACCTCCGATACCTTTACCTTTACCCCTTTCTTTGTGGTTGTTTTCCTGTTATGGATATTTTTCCTAAGCTTCACTTAGGTTTTTTAAATCCACAACAAAATCTTACCAATTTTAGTCGACTTAAGTTAATTTTTATTATTATTTTATTAACTTTTTACATTGAGGATGTGTTTAATGGAAGAAGAAACGTCTCAATTTCGCCCAAAATAAAGACGTTATTTATTTGCGATTGTAAATTGTATTCTATTGGGTATCCTATTCCGTTAAGGGAATCGCAAAAATGTTGCGTATTTTTAAAATAGCCTCCATTCTTTCTCGGCCTCGTTTAACAAAGGCTTTTAGGGACAAAGTATTTGGGAAGGAGTATTAGGTTGAGAATTTTCAGCTTTCATGCAAATGGTTGCAGGGCATTTCGAGCGCGAATTTTAAATTTTCATTCATCCCTCACTTTTATTCGATCACATTCTGCTCAAGTGTACTTTACTGTACCCCTGGAACATCTTCTTCTCTACCGGTGTGCCGCTAGAAACTTATAATAAATGTTTATTACCGCAAACAGGAAAGTGCCCAATTATATGCGGTATAATAAACGAATAAGTATGTACATAAATACAAATGATTACATCTAAAAAAGAAAAAAGCATAGAAACTCATCATCAATTGCAATAAAAATTACTCAGACAGGTTTGAATTTTTCGCTTTTGAATAAGAAAGACATAGATAAATGACAGTATAAATAGACAGTAGCAAATAAATAACAGAATAAATCGATATCTATGACATTATTCGGTATGCTGCGGGATTTCCGTATATTTAGATGTTTTCTGTCACAACACTTACTTATTAATCGAGCAAAGAATGATATCGTTTGTACGGAATGTTATTATTATTATACTATTATATTACTCGGCGAGGTCATGTCCATATGGGCGTCTCTTACATCTATCCGGTGAAGTCAAATATGGCACAGCACGTACGATTACATTGTTTTAAATGTATATACAAAAATACTATGAAGAGTTGAGGAAAACGAAAAACAGTACAGAAGGAAAGATTTGGTGGCAATGAAATTATGCTATCATTTAATTTTAACGCCGTACACCTCCTTTCCCGGAACTGGTACCGCATGGCGTACCGCCAAGATTAGAGTTTACGTGCACGTGAGCTTATCGAGGAGGAATAAGGGTTTGGAAGTGTTAGCGTCAAGTAAAAACCTCAAACTTCGTAACGTGGTAATGGAAAACGATCAGCTCTCGGATAACTCGATATCACCGCAAGAGAAACAGCAGTAACACGCGTACTAGATTACTCATTTTCAGCGCACCATCAGGTGATGAAACTCATGTAGCGTGCGGTTGTTATTTATCTCGCGGTTTGATAAACAAACGGTCGCCACGTAACTTTTCCTTGTTCTGTCGAGAAAGCCATCAACTACCGAAAATAATATCGTCCGCATGGCCGCGTGATGCAAGCCGCCCCGGCGTTCTCCAAGAAAGAGAGAGAACCCCGTCCTCTTTTTCATCCACATTTACGAACGCCGCCTAAAAAAATGTCGGCTCCCCTTATCCGAATCCATTCCTCGTGATTTTCCGCCCCGGTGACCCGCTCCTCGACCTCCCCATTCATTCCGCGAGTTCTTTGCGATCCACGCATGACCCCTTCCGATCGCCGCCTTCCAGCTCCTCCCCCTTGTCCCCCAAACGGGCCCTCGACCTCCCATATGGCCCTCCCTCCATTCAATTAAGCCCTTCTCCCCTCCTTAAGATGTTCTTCCCCCATCGCGCCTTTCACCGTGGCCTCACGGCGCTTTGCTCAGGTGTTTATCAGTGGCTCGGCCCCGAGGCCCTCCACCGCCTTTGCATTGGGAAATGTTTTCAAATTGCATAATCGCGATTTTTTCTCCGCCGTTTTGGGGTTAGCCGACGTCGACGGTGGACTCTCTCTGCACGGCGTGGGCGCCACCTTCATCTTTTGCCTCGGTCACCCCCTCCGAGCTGCCCTTTATTCTTAAGGAAGGGCGTCCTCAACAACTACGTATTTAAGGATAGTTCTGGATCGGATATTTCGTTTCGACTAACGGCTGTAGCCGCTGAATTCTTTAAAATGTCTCAAATTAGTTTTTATTCAAACTATTAATTTATATCCATAAGCAGTTCTATTGTTTTTATAAATTTAATACTAATGATGCTTTAAGTAAGAACGTAATTGAGGGTAAAATACAAGGGAAAAAGCAGAGAGGAAGACAAAGAAAAAAGTGTTAGATAACACAAAGACCGGGTTAAGTTACCAGGAAGTGAAAATAATGGCGTTGAGTAGTGAATATTAAGACACACGAACCTGCCAAAAGGCAGAAAACTCGTGTATATAAAGCTGTAGATATCTTTTGAACATATTTGAAGTTCAGCACTAAAAATTGGTATTAAAATGTATTATTAAAATGGACTTAAACTAATATTCTCTCCTGGGCCAGGTATTGTATGTGTTTATTAAAGTAAAGATTATAGTTAATCTCTTATGTGTAGTATGTGATGGATTAGCATGGCCATTAACTTAACCTTCTTCTTAATTAAAAAAGACAGTATAATACCTAAAGTAAACATTAGTCAAAGTAAATTTTGAGTATACATTAAAATACCGGGTCTGAAAGAGACCATTGTCATTAGTAGATGGCGAAACTTTTATCAGTAGATGTTAAAGTCACTAGCATTATCCATTATCATGATTGGATTTCCTTTTAATTCTCATGCTATCTTTCTACTATTTTTCCATATTGATATATTTAATGGAATGTTATTTTATCCTGCACCTTATTGCTGTTCAGTTTCAATTCGGAAGTAATGGGGTGTTGTCGAATTACTTTTAATGTGTGATGCTCACCGATTAAGATTTCCAATTCATCCAATTTCATCCCATCAATGAACGAGATTCGTGTCTTTCTTGTTTCATACACTTTCTTCTGCTTTCATTAAGGGAATTTGTTCCATTAATAAACCGGTAGCCTATTTGTGAAATTCTTGGCAGATGAAGATGGAAGACCGTGAAGTTATCGGGTATTCCGTTTACTAGGATTGCCGGATTTAAATTTACGTACTCGGGGCTAATTTTCCGTGAGATACGGAAGAAACGGAAATTTCCAAATTTTGAAACTCAATTATATCGCACGCTTTAGCGTTTATTAGATATTAATTTTAAGCTCACTTTGTTAATCTTCGTACGAAGAAGTTTGTCCTTTGTTTATTAGAAATTGCTTCTTACATATAATACGGTACGCCTGACAACCCTATCCTTGACCAAAAATAAACGAAGTTCAAAGCCGCCAAATCTAGCGGAGAATCGCGGAATTAATAGCTGTTTTTGTAGGCGAGATAGCTTCAGATAAGCGTAGTACCGGTATAATTGCCGGAAGAGAGGATCTTTTGTTCAGATGATCGCCGTGATGTCTGCCGCTTTCCTAATCGGAACTGACCTTCACTTTGAACGCTGGTTGTCGCACGCGATTGAAAGACATTCTCCGGTGATTCGTTCGAACCGATACCAATAGGAATTTATTGCAGCAACGGCGACATTGTCTTTCGCGGCCTTTTTCGGATTTTACGCCGCCGTATTAAGCCGAAGCCGCGCGATAAAATTTTGATTTGCAAAGTCGGTCAGACGGGGCAGAACGACCTCGTCCGAGACAATGTACGTCCAAGTTGGGAGATGTTGCGGTGTTAATCAGATGCTCTCTTGATTTTAGTGTGGACTATGGTCTTGTAAAGGTGGTAGATTCAAGTGGATTACAAATTAGGGCAAGGTTTTGGATTCGACTCCGTTCGAAGGTGCTTTTAGATTTCGAACCAACTTCGAGGTCGTTCATTTACTTAAACTAAGATATAGCTTACAGTTGTATGTTTCGACTTGCACAAAATAAACAAACAGTTCGACCCTAGCAATGGTTACATTTACGTGGTTTTTACAAATCAAATAGTTATTAAATTCGCATTTTTTGGTCTTTATGTCATTTATGTAGTACGAAAATCGTGTATATGTGCAATTCTTTAGCTATTTCTAAATGTAATGGGTGTCCAACTCCTGTTACGATCTTCTTCGTCGTTTATTTTCGACTCTGTTTGGCACAGATTGTAATTACGGAAGAACTACTTTCGAATTTAAGTATAAAATATTTCCAGAGCCCTAAACGCTCGATAAAATTAATTTCGATTGCGTGATTTGAAGATTCGTGTTACCTTTGAACCATTCATTAGATTCGAAACATCTCATTAGCCGGAACTGGTTTCATTTAATGAATGACAGACCAACTCTCCTAACCAATCCGAAAGAAAATCGGCTATCTATTGATTCCTTGTTTAGGCGTTCCGATTAAATCTTTACTCCCTCAGGACTTTCGTCAACTTCTGTGACTTCCTCGTCCATTTTTGAAACTTTTGCTGTCATTGCGTAACCAGTAGGGTAGACTCAAGAAACTGGCCGTTGATTGAGCAAATCCGTTTCATAATTCAGTGCCGCAGATTCGTGATTGATTATCACAGTAAATAAGATTGAATATCTGAAATTAACGATTTAAAACCTTTAGCCACTGAAAGTTTCGAACGAGTATTATTCTCCCGGTTTTTGGTTTATTTCTTACTATAATATTTGGATTTCTTACATTGATGGAAAATAGCTCTACAGTGTTATTACAATGTTATGGGGTCGATATAGCCGAGTGTAGCGAACAATTTCATCTTGTAGCTGAATTTAGTGAAAGATTCATTTGAGCTTCACATTAATCTTTTAATCTATTCTATTCAGTTTTTTTACCAAATCGCAAAGGATAGTGAAAATATCAGACGTAACTGGGGGTCGAACCCTTATCTTCTTGCTTTTACGAATTGAGCTTTCTCACGGAAGATTCTCACTGCATTTCTTCAGATTACAGTAGTACCTTGGTTAACGACGGTAATCCGTTCCAAGATAGTCGTCGTTAACCAAAACCGTCGTTATCCAAGGTGAGATATACCAGAACCGTACTGCATGTCAAATATGCAGATAAAACTAATTTAAATTTCATTAAAATAAGTATGTATGATTTATTCGATTAAATTTTCTACAAAAATTTCATTAATAAAATGAATAGTCATAAAATTTTTCGTCATTCTTCACCAGAAGGCGTCGTAAACCAATGACTGCGTCGTTACCCGAGACAATTTTTCAATAAAAACCATACGTCGTAAACTAAGGACGTCGTTAACCAAGGTATCACTATAGTTTGCGAGAATGACGAGTAATTATTCCGTCGTAGCGGCACTCGCAGTCGCCACGGTCCTCATGGAAGTGTTTTTATCCTTTCATTGCGTTTATGAAATTTGATATCTCATTCTATCGAAATTCATGTGGCGATACTATCATAAGTATCTGTATTGTCTAACTTTTATTCTATTCGCTATCAACTCCAGATAGAAATCATCCCGAATGATGTAAGAGGAAATTCTGCCCGGAGATGACGCGATGAAGATAAGCGGGCAGGATCATCTCGCCAGAGAGGAACGCTATGCGAATCCTTACGCAGTTCATCGCTTGTATCTCTGTCAGCCTCGTTGCTCATGTATTCAGTCCAAACATGTGCGATTGAAGCCCCTTTATATTCTGTAGAACTAGCTAGAATGTAGATGCATTTCAGAAAACGCCTCGAGAGGAATTTGCGTAACGAGATCTAAGCGGGTGGTTGTGACTTTAGAAGCGGTTTCGAGAATAAATCACAATTTATGCGTGTTATTGCGCGATTGAATCAGGAACTTGAGAGCAAATGCCTGTAGCCCGGTCTCCGTCCCCTCTTTCCACGGCATGCCTTCACCCGCCATAATTAATAGCCATAACCTTAATAAGATATCGCCGAGTATCTGCAGCCGCTGCAAGTGAAGAAACAGTTTCCCTTTCCGCATCAATGCGGTCGTTCATATCTCTGCGAATGTGTAGATGACGCTTCTCGGAACCAATGCGCACTTTTGGATTTCGAAGTTTATTTTTGAAACACATTCTCCTCCCTTCTCAGTTAATTAGAGCCATTTTTACGTGTCGTTTTTATTTAATTTGTTTTAGGGTCTCAGTAGAAAAACAAACACAGAGGTTCTAGAGATGGCCGGGGAGGAGAGGGTTTTGAATTAATTAAAACTCAACAGAGGAAATGGGAGGGTCAAGGATTGGGAGGAGAGGGATTGCTGAAGAATGTAATTGAGGGTAGAATACAAGGTCTTTATTTTTTATTAAGGTCTTTATTAAGGCGAGATTGAGACTAAAAAGTTTTTTATTCCATCTAACCTGTCGTCAATGTTATAATTAAAACATGAATAAATTTGTAAATAGAAATAGAGAGAAAAAGTTAAGAGGAATTTTTGGATGTAAGAAACCTAAGTAGTAACTTAGGAAAAACAGCAGGAAAACACCCACTGAAAAAGGGGTTGAACAAAACCTGCGCAAACCTACTGATAGTACAAACTAAAAGATATGTAGGGAACTGTGTATACGAAAATCTCTTGAGCAGTACTGTCCTATCCTAACATCCTAGCATTAAATTATTTAAAAAATTTAAGCAATAATGGAAAAAGCAGAGGGGAAGATAAGGACGAAAGAGGTAAGATGATGTAAAGGGATGGATAAGTTACCAGGAAGCGATAGAAATGGCGTTGAGTAGGAAATATCAAGACACTTGAACCTACCTTAAGTCAGAGCACTGATGTATTATAGGGTCGTGGTTGATACGAACTTATGTGCGAAAAAGCTTTCTGACCCCACATTATATTTTATGTTTTCGGAATACTTAATCGGCCAGTCTCGGAATGAATTTATGTTAGATACTGAATAATAATCGTTAGACCTGTTAGTTGTGGAACTCAGGGGGACCTCTTTTGATTCCCTACTTTATCACTCTTTGCTTTGCAATCCACTACGTTAAAGTCACTAACACTTCGTTTACTTTGCATTCGAATCATAGCTTTAAACAGCTGTGAAAGCTATGAAACTCAGAGCTGAGAACGCAGTTCGACCTGCTATCAAAGGTGTTTATGTTTTTACCAATAATTTAGTGGAAAATGATAGTAATTATCGCTCTAACGAAATCATGGAAATCGATTGCAGCATAGCTAAAGGTCACGGACCGATCTTTCGCTATTAGACCACTGAGGACAATAGAAAACTAATTTTCTACGTCCTGATTACAGAATCGTTGAGAAATTCTTAATTTCATAATATAATGAATTGGGAGATTGAAATCGAGGCAATTTCCTTGCCCGTGAATGACATTAGTAGATAATAAGTTTGCTAAAGCACAAGCAATCTTTTAAGTTAGAGCATTCTTCCCCTAGCAACCACTTCTCAAATCCCACTGAGTTTATGGAAGTCATATTTTTAGACCCCATTGCTTGCCAAGTAGATTCGCATTTGAACAACGGATGTGAGAAATGGTTCGTCGTTACATCGCGAATTGCTGTTTGGAGGTCTCCAACTTCTGCTGCCTCTGGGCTTCCGAATTGACTTTCCATTGCCAATGTCACTCGCAGCTAAGTGCTGAATCCTCGTGCAAACGAAAATCAAACAAGTCATACCTCTTTGAGCCTCGTTCGCTGTTAAATTCGCCACTCGATGTTTCTTCTTCTTCGCACAACTCTATTTCTGTTCCTAACGTCTGGAGATTTGTGTGAATTCATTTTAACGCGGACCCAATTTGCGCGGAGGCGTTCATGGACTTGCATTGACTTGTCATTGCCGCCCACTTGATAAGTCAGAATCGTACTTGGAGTGATTTCCCACTTCTGTGTTAAAGTGGCTACATTTTTATGTTCGGAGAAATTGTGCTCTCAGTACTCTCATTGGAAAGAACTCCTGTATGAACTATGCTCGTCGTTAAACCATCAGCTGTTTTATCTGGAAAGGAATGGTGGGATGCTTGGAACATGACATAGGGGAAGGATAGGGCAGTATTTGTTTGATGAATAAAGGGAAGGGTTAGTTATCTGAAAGAAAAGTATATTTCAAATATGGAATTTCAGGATACATCAGCCCACAATGAGGAAATATTCTGAAGGTAATGATACATTCTAGTTAAGCTGAGAAGGGCAATAATTACATAAGTGTTCTACCTTTTGGTAGGTTCATGTGCCCTAACATTCCCCATTCATAGCCTCCTCCTTCGTTACCCGGTAACTAACCCCACCCTTTATGTCATCTAACATTTTTTGCCTTTGCCTTCCCCTCTGTCTTTTCCCTTGCATTCTACCCTCTGAAGATCATAGTTAAATAAACAGGTAGAATGGGACTGTAGTTGTATTCCATTATTTGTTGGGTGGGGATTGTCGTGCTAGCCCAGTAACACTGACGACCCAGCTTCGAATCCTGGTAAGGGCGTGATGGCTTCTGTGCCTCGAAAAACGGTTAATTGTAAGTGGTCACAGTTGACAGATTTTCACCCAATACATACGTGACTATTATTATTATTACGTGGTAAACGGAGAAGGAAATTTTACAAACAGCAAAAATGTAGGGGTTAGACCAAATTTAATTTTATGACTAAATAATTTTCCCTTAGAGTTAATCAAATTCTATATGAAGAAATTATTCCTATTGTAAGAAGCATTACAATTTTCCGCTTTAAACTCATAATCTCGTGTAATTACGATGCAGACAACATCAAAGCACGCCTTACGTTAGGTCTTAAAGCAGTAATTAGGGGAGCAGTTTAAATACAAAGCGATCCATCAAGACTCATAGAGTCTGCAGTTCCCTCAAGCTAATGTTCAAGCAGGTGATAGCTGATAACGAGTACATAGAAGCAAGTGCCTGCGGTAATTCTTCACCCTCAACTTCAACACTTCATCGATGTGCCTGATTCATTACGAATTGTTTCTCCGTATGCAGATTTCATCGAATTTCCCAGTTGCGTGATTCTCTTGATCTCCTACGCACTTTTTCTGTTGACGCTTTCTCCGCAGCTTGGAGTCTACCCACGTAACCAATGCCAACCTTTTCAGAGTTGATCTTCAAAGCTTATTGAAACGAGAGCCCCGCCTTGTTACCATTCCTCTCACACTGAGATATTCATAGGAAACAAAGAGCTTACTCCACTACGGTAGCTGAATTGAATTTTAAATGTGCGATTAGAATGCATTATTTTGCGCCATTTAATTTGGTTTTATCTCTCTATAATTATATTCTTTAAAATATTTATATATTTATAGTCTATTATTTATAATTGGCATTGTTCGCATACTTAACTTTGCTTTGGTGGGTTAGTTTGCACTGAATAAGCATGATATGCCGCAAGAATTTATACTTTAAGAATGTCATCCAACCTGCTTGAAGATTTTTTTAATATTAGGGAAACTTTTAGGAAACTAAATTAAAAGTGATCTTTCCTACTAAGCAATGAAAATCAATTGATTCTAAAAGTATCACCAGGTTCGAATTCCTGCATGGACTTTTGAATTCGTGTTTGACTTGGACTCATTCCAACTGTGAATCTTTAATCTAAATTTGACACTAATGTAGTCGAGGTTATTATTATGGAGGCTAATTAGTTAACGAATTACTACATTCAGTGAGAAGTTAAATAATACTTTATTTAAGGATTGAGAAAGGTGTTTTACTTAGCACGGACAAGCCGTGCGTCTGAATCACAAGGCATAAGAGGTGTGAAAAATAGCGACGTGACTGGGACTCGAACCCAGGCAGGTATTATAACCGGAAAGTGGGAGACTTGGGTTCGAGATCCAGTCATGTAGCTATTTTTCACACCTGTTATTTCTTAATAATTTAATTTTTTTTTAACTTATACCCATCAAATGAGTTGAATTACCAGGTTATGGGATATATCCTTACATATTGGTGTCCAATATAGGGATTCATTTTAGCGACATATAGAAAATTATCAATACAAATGGGATTTTAGTTCGTAAGATGATTCCTAGTCGTTTCTATTTTAGATTTTGCGGATCAGTTTAATCTGACAGCCTTATTTCGTATCCCTCACTTATTGACATTTTTAATGCAACACAATTAACGCGGGTTTTACTGCTCACCGAAGTTTCAAGGAGGAAAAATTAGAAGTCCGAAATGCTGCCGTAAGCAAAACCGTAGACCAGTTATAAGGGTTGATCGTGTGGCATTTAAATTCGTCATTTAAATGTGGTGTGAAGTCCTTTATGGATGGGAGTCATTCACTCCCACCTCCGACACCACCTGTCAGCTGTCGGAATACCAATTACCCTAATGACATTTAGCCGAATATTGAATCGCAGAATGGATTGTTTGACCTACTGGAAAGATAGCAATGAATAATTTAAAACATTTAATTTCTGAACGTGTTCTTAAATATCTGAGTTCTGAAACGTGAGGAATATAGCCTGGTCGGTCGATTTTTCGAGAATGCCTCGATCTTCAGTCGTTGGAATCACATTTGGTGTGTGGCTACAGTGTCCGTCTTGCGAATTGTGCGGCGCGTGGAAGTTGTCCTTCGTTGAAATGTCTTAAAGGGACGCACTTGTGCTGGTGGGCGTCAGTTCTCATCCGTGGGCTAATGGCAGTGCGTGGGGTGCGGCAGGTTGCCGCTCCCACGTAACGCCCACGTCCCTGGGTCAAGACCATGGAGGTCGCCCTCCTCTCAAATCGACCAAACATCCTAGCTCCGGTCGCGTTATGGACCAGAATATCATTCCTCGGAGCTTGTCTTGCTTTCGCTGACATCGTTATGTCAATGGGTAGAGAAGTGGATTATACCAAGAAATTTAATGTCCCTTTGTTGCAACAGGAGACGTTTGTCCTTACCACAAAAGAGGTCACCAGTTGCCCACTCATACAAGACTCTGGTCTCAGGAGTTGTATGGGTGAGTTAAAACTCGCGAGCTGTTTGTTTACTTATAAAAGACGTAGGCATGGTTGTGTACGTTCAGCAGTTCAAGGATGTTTTCATGCCTGTAATTGTCAGTTGGCGTCGAAGAGTGAAATTATGCACAGGAAAACGGGTAAGGGTGGTTTTGCGCAAGATGGTGCGCACCCAGGAAAAATCCCGAGGAAGAATGGACTTGAAAAAAGTCTGACGGGACCGGAAAATGAACTCGGGTCTCCCAATTGCCGGTCGGGTGCTCTGTCCGTTGAGCTATCCCGGCAGAACAATTCTCGAAGCCATTCGGGATTGAAATTATTACCTATACTTGATTTGTATGTAGGTATAAAATTGTACTCGGAAGATTCTGCGAGTATCTTAGTATAGATAGAGTGAATGATAGAGGAGAACCTGGTGGGAAAAGTAAGCAGAAAAGCAAAGGAATATTTATGTATTTTGTGATGACTTTCATGAAGGAAAACTGCTTCTTTTTTTCTTCACGTTGAGTTTCGACATCTGTCTCCAGATGCATCTTCAGACTCCAGAGACAAGAGTCAAAATGTCGACCCTCATGAAGAAACAATATGATTGGAAACTCGAGAAATCTTCATCCAAGGAAAGCAAACTTGAGCTTTAAATGATTGAAAATTTTTTACTTGAAGTGGTGATAAATCCAATTTCAAGTCAGACTACGTTGAAAATTCATCCATAGCACATTTTTCTATACTTACATTTGGGTATTGTATACCGTAAAACATTCGAACATATGTTTGGTGAAACACAACTTGCGATCAAAAATCGCCTTTGAAACTAAAGGAGAGCTAATTTTATTGCTTCTACTTGGTGATATCCACAGTATTTTTTCAATTATTTCCCTATATTTCAGGGATATCATATATTACATCAAAATCTCGTTCGATTTTCCGTTTGGATATGTTTAATATTATTTAAAAATTCACATTTCTTCCGAGGACTCTGAGTTCCTCATCTTCGGAGAATACGTTGCTATACAAATTTGTGTCCCGGAGGGATTTGGCATCCTCTCATATATCCGACACATGAGGCATTCGTCTTAAACACGTGATTCCATACAGCAAATTCAATTTTCTGTTCTCTCTATGCTTCCGCCCTTTGTTGCTACGCGACTGTTAACTTAATTGCTCGATCTTTCTTTTCGTCCTTTGAAATGCGTTTTAAATTGCTTCGCCATTCACTGCGGCGTAACTGTTTGAATCATTTGCGATTGCTGAAGTCGATAATTTATTTCTTTCGATGAACCGATTAAAGCTTTCCAAATCTCCTATCGCCTCTTTGTTCTCAGTATACACTTCTGCGTAAACGAACGAACGACGAGTATAAAACACGAATTTTTTCGTCGGAATATTCACGAACTCGTTCTAAAGGTAATTCCTTACGCAATGTCATCGCACGACTTGGCTTTCTGCAGTGCATTTGTCATTGCTGAACGGTTTTAAAGCGCGTCATTCATCATATTTTTTCTTTGTGATAATAAACCGATGGAAGCAAGAGAGACTAAGCCAAACGGAATTCCTTTCATTTTCCTTATCCATTTTTCCTCCGAAGAAATATTTCCCTCTCATTCTGTTGAAGCTCTTTCC
The DNA here is from genome assembly GCA_000376725.2 of Ladona fulva. NCBI lineage: Eukaryota > Metazoa > Arthropoda > Insecta > Odonata > Libellulidae > Ladona > Ladona fulva. Next base: position 893,923 of record KZ308272.1, read on the forward strand.
ATGATTCATCCTCTGGAGCAAGCTGACGGGTGATAATGGGCAATTAAGGAAGCCGTCCGAGATAACAAAAAGCATGTCTCTCCGTACAAGCGCATTCCCCGAGACTCACTTTTTAATGATATCAGGAGAAGTACCCGAGGAATTTTTTGTGGAAGGAGAAATTTTCTAGATTAACATGAACGTGAATCTTAATCTTTACCAAGGACATGTATATTGAAAGCTGTTGGATTGGGGTCTGGCAGGGTAAGGAAATTCCTCTCCATTGGATGTTCAAGCATATTAAGGCATAAAATACAAAAAGGAGTCATTCTTGGGTAATTTGCAGATATTAGGGCTCCTGAATTTAAAATTTTAATCACGTAAAATCTTCAAAATTGATATTCCTTTATAACTTAGCGGTTTATAATAAAAAAGTTTAAATTTAAAGTAATTTTATTTAATCAGCTGTAAGAACTTCTAAATCTGGATACCTGAAGCCAATTCCACGAAATCTATTTATGCAGTTATTATTGGAAAGGTGAATTTTCATTGAAAATGGGAAACTTGGAATTCAAAACATGTTAATTCATTTTATCTGAGCTCACTGAACGAATGAATATGTTATTTATCTATTAATTAAATAAGTTTATTATATCAAAAAGTAAATTATAAATGTTCTGAAGAAGGGCTCCTGGATAGCCAAGTTGGCAATGAATACAACTTCGGTGAAAGCGGTCCCGGGATCGATTCCCGGTGGGAGCCTGCGTGCGAAATGACCTCAGCTGTCGAAGCTTTTTTAACAATACTACTTGTAAGTGGTCAGAAATAATTTGTCGCAAGCAGTCGTATTACTTTATCGACATTTTTGAATGAATGAATGTGTTATTTATCTATTAATTTAATAAATTTATTTGATCAAAAAGTAAATTGTAAGTGATAGGAAATGGTTAGTCGCAAACATTCGCTGCCAACTGTTATGTTTTATCCGTGTTTTAACATACAAGGGATGAATGAATCATTAACTTAGATGTCGCTTAAAAATCCGTACATTAGTGATGTATGTTGCGGTAGTAATAGCGCGAGAGTGGTAAATCAAGGGTGAATCAACAACATTTCTCGTTTCTTCCTGAGTCATCAGGGATATCCCATTAAAATTTTCATGCTGTTATTACGGTGCATCGTCCCTTCCTCAGCCAGGTAGAAGCAGCTCTTACTCTACCTACCCTCCGCCTCATGCCGTGAGAGTGGAGGGCGTGTAATCATGGGAAGTTATGATTTTCCCCGATGCGAACTGCGTTCAAAGACAGCGGATCCCGCTGGAATTTGATGGCTTGGATGAACACACTTCCCCTGACTCACGGCGGAATTCACCTTTGCCGTGCATATCTTTTTCTCAGTCTTCCGAATTTTTGACGGATTTTCCTTCTTCCCGCCTTGGGCAGGAAACAGTTCCCTTCATTGATTCACTCGACACCGGTGACGGATTCTCCGATTCAGCGATGTATGCAACCTCCTAATGCGTTACCATGTACCGGGAAACCTACATTTGAATCACTCTTGAGCACTTTTGTAACAAAAGTCTTACATTGCTTTGCTAAAGATTGTCGCTAAGAATTATGCATCGATATTTCTTGCATTTCCAAGGCTTTTGATGTGCTTAACTTTAACGAACAATCTGTTGAAATGCCTTTGATTAAATTGTCACTGTTACAACTGGTGGAAGCAATGTGACCAAAACTATTTTTTTTACGCTTTATAAATCAAATTGAACTGTGTTATGTAGTTAAACTTAGTAAATCTTCTTGTATATTTTGAAATTTCAACGGCACTAGTGACGTCGTAAAATATCTAAAAATACTTCAATTAGAATAGCTCATTTGTGCATATTACTGCTCTATGCCATCCTTTTGGTCTTTAGTTTTATTCATTTGGTTTTTAATTTACTTAAATATACTCGTATTTATGCGGAGGCGTAGCCAAGGGGGTGGTTTTGAGGGTTCAACCCCCCCTCCATGAGAACAGAGTCAACAATAAACGAAAGTATACGAGAGGATGGCCTCTCGCAATTATGTCATACGAACACCGCTGGAAATTCGCAGGGTTCACATGCTAAAATAAATCAGTTAATATATTCCTTAGATTTTGGGCAGAAGTGTTCCTGTCCCTGGATGGCAGTGTTTACTCCATGGCTCTAAACCCCCTCTCCATAGACTAATCCTGGCTTTATCCTTATCGTATAAAACATTTTTCTTAGTTATAAGTAAAATATCAACTTTTCTGTGGAGAAGATGATAGGAAACAGCTATTGAATGTTTTTCTTGGGTTTTTATCAATTACTCTGCAAAGATTTGGGGTGTTGGTGAAAGGTAAACATTCGATACTCAAATATGATTGGAAAAACTTTAATAAATACTATACCACACAATTACATACAAACACACGACCGGTTTCGGTGCATCGCACCATCTTCAGGTGAAAAATTCAAAAAACACAAGGTATATATAGAGAAAACAGGAAGAGGGGGGAGTGGGATGGACGACTCCCCCCTCTTCCTGTTTTCTCTATATATACCGTGTGTTTTCTGAATTTGTCACCTGAAGATGGTGCGATGCACCGAAACCGGTCGTGTGTTTGTATGTAATTGTGTGGTATAGTATTTATTAAATTTTTTCCAATTATATTTCGTTATGATTTACCACCAAGTAAAGGCCGAAACCATCTCCGCTATTCGATACTCAAGCCGTCCTAAATCTATCAGTATAACGCAACCCATGTCTTATCAGTTCCAAATAAATGGACTGAATTAGTGAAAGTCCTTTCCAATAGGGTTGCTAACAAGAGAACATCGCCCAATAAAGGTTGAAGAGTTGTCAATCAGAAGCATCGCAGGAGGAAGGACGTTTATTCCACAGCTAAACGATAGCCATCCATTCCAATTTACGGCGGACAACTGCTCCAAAATAATTTTGTGGCGTTTACTCCTCGGAAGCGCTTTGCATTGAGATAGATGGACCAGTGATTTAAATCAAAATCACGCAAGAATTGGAGGCAGATGATGGGCTGGAGCAGCTGTGTCGGAGCCCGCATGAGGACGAGCCAAGCGGTCAGAGATCAGGGAAAAGAAATTTAGGGGTGCGTTTGGGATTCGTCGACTTAAAGAGCATTAATTCCGTTTAAGGTTCTGGAAAATCGTTTGATTGTTATTTGTTTGCGTTGATGAACGCCTGTGGCACGTGACAGATGTTGAAACCGAACATTTTCTCATTAAATCGTAGGTGGTTATGATTCTTCAATACTAATTCAATCATTGTATGTACCAATCGCATCTCGATGAGGATCTATGTGCATGTGCAGGAAAATTTGTTTCCGCACCTTCAATAGATTTATCCCTTCCCCAAATTTCTCAGAACGAGCCAAACAGGATCTGAGTCACATGTATCAACGACATTAATGATTTATGTGCTCTTCAAATTTAGTCGATAAATATGGGTTTTAATCTTTTACTCGCAGTAATTGCGCAGAACGTTGATGCTAATTGAATGTTATGAGAAAGAAATTGAATGTTATGAGAAAGAAATTGAATGTTATGAGAAAGAAATATCCTCAAGGAAAGTCGACTGGTGTTTCTGAAGAATTTCCTATCACAGTCTAATTTCTACCTTCACTTTAGATCAAACAGAATTAGAATAACAAGCTTAACATCAATTTTAATTTGAAGGTGGCCTATTACTTGTCGGATTTGTCTGCAAACACTTCCTCCATAATCGCCTGATTTGCTGCTTTAATTTACTACCCTTAACACACCGAACTGATAGTTAAAGCTTTCCTTTTTTATGTACCTTATAGTTTTCTCAAATATCGTCCTTTAAACTATTTTATATAAATTGTGTTAATTTTCTTAAGATTCATGCAGGGTATTACTGAACCAAGTCAAAATTACTTCGTAATTTCCACATAAGATCTTTATGATCTTGTGTTATTTCCTCATGAGATTGTAATGTGGAAATTACAAAGTGTTTCTCTCCTAGATCATCACGTCTTTCCACGAAGTCTTATAATAGATGATACGAGGTATTACTTTTTACCGGAGCCCAATTTGTTTTAGTTATTTTATTTTTCACAGTCTTGTTAAGATGAATGTGGTATTCTAGATCCAACATATTAGCTATTTAATGAGATGATACTTATAAAAAATAGCGGTGATACTTAGGGAGAAAAATTTGACTATTTGAAACATTATTTTCAAGGCCGTCTGAAAAAAAATCTCGATTTGCGTGTGATTTGACATTGCGTTTGATTTCTCTTGGGTCCCCACAACTTTATCCGTATTTCACCGTGATATACATTATTTAAGAATTTCGTTAAATAGGCGAAATGGCTGCAATACTTATTTTTTCGATTTTTGTCCATGTCTTCAAAATATTTAGACACGTGCAGTGATAACTTTCACGTCATTCCCTTTCTGGGTAAGCGATGCAGCGGCCTCGATAGTTTATATGAGTAATGTCCATTAATGTGGGAGTTGTGTGTTCATAAATTCCAATAGTTAGATGAAAGAGGAGACTTTTAGCCTCAACCTCGCCCGAATAAAGACGATTTATTATTATTATTATAGTCCCCATCCCAAGTCAATACAGCCATTAATTTTGGATGCAACGCCTCGGGAATAGTGACTTCAATATGTGCCTACGATTATAACTAATGGGCGATAATGGAACACGATTTCTGTCGAAAGTATTAAAACTATGGAACTCGAGGAATCTGAGGGAGATTGTGCCGATGTTTCTCTTTTTAAACGCAGGCCCTCTGACCTCTCGAGCACGCCCTCTCGCGAGGCGTGGTGCCCCGTAACGAACTTCCCACAGGAAAGTGAGTCAGCTGCGGGCGACTCCTTCACGGTCAAAGCGGAGATCTCTGGGAGAGCGTAACTCTATCTCCCGCTTTCTCCCTGAACGGGGTCCATTCAGAACGGAGTCTGTGCCGATACTACGTCATACTTTATTTCGGGGCTACTGAATGGGTTCGATAAAAGAGACCTTATCGGTTCCATGTGTGAAGGCATCAAAGCGCAACTGAACCGATTCCGCGAAGGTTTTAGCGATAAATCTATCAGTTTGGGCGTAATTTACGATATGCGTGGCGTTAATTTGGTTTTAATTGGTTGGGTTTTGTACGCTGCGGTGCCCTGCATGACCTGCGTCGAAGTGGTGGTTATATATCGAATTCGAAACTGTGTCGTCTCCCTAGAATGTGGCCATCTTCGCTCTTTTATCCCAATACTTCTTTTTTACGGTTCAAAGGCGCGTATTGGCCTTTTCATCCTTATCTACCTTCTCTAAGTAACCAAGCAAATTGGCACTGATTATATAGACTGGTTGGAAAGTAAAATATCTTGGATAATCGGAACCCCGGATAATTCGAAAAATAAGTTAATACGATTTCATTTATTTTTGTACATAAGCATAATTCGAAAATTTATATGAATATAAATGTATGCATTCTTAGGAATTGATGGTGCAATCAAATTTTCTTCTCTCTCAAAATAGGGAGAAGGTATAATTTGTTTTTTCTCGTGTTATTTCTTTCCGTAGACAAGTTAGATGTTTTCGCCCACGAGTAGAACAGAGTCAGTCATGAACGGTAATTTAGGATCACAGTCAATCAGAGGTGTAGCCAAGGAGGTGGTTTTTGGGGGTTCAAACCCCCCCACCCCACCCCACCCCGTTAAAACAAAGCCAACAACAGAGAACGCAAACAGCGCTGGAAATCCGCAGGGTATGCATGTTAATATAAATCAGTTTCCCTTTCCATTAGATTTTTGGGGAAGTATTCCTCCCCCTTTGTATTGTGGGCAATTCAGTGTTTACTCCATGGCTGTAAACCATGGACAAATCCTAGCTACGCCCATGGATTCTACGTCATCCTCTACTTTCTTCACCAATTCCACGAAACCCTTTGGATGCACCCCTCTTACTGATTCTCACCCTTTAAATTTTTCTAAATTAACACGTCCGTTTTGAAATTCGACATTCCAATCCCTCGGCCCTTGTTAAATGTTAAATCCTCCCGTCTTATCTCCGGAGAACTTCGAGGGATGGCCATCACTACTTCCGTCACCGCCCAGAGAGACACGTCCTGCTGGAATGACCTCTCCTTCCCTCAGTCTCTCCATTTTCCATTTGGGCGTCTCCCTTACCTTACTCAACTGTCTCTTTAGCGATACGCCATCGCTATATACGATCGCACCATTGTGATGCGGTGGCTAAACTATTCGACTCCCGCTATCTGGATTACCTATTCATTGGATTCTTCGTATGCATGGATCTTGGAGGCGGGAGCTCATTCAAATCACTTAGCTCGCCCAATAGCCCAATAGGAACCCGCATAGTTCGGATCCATAAGAAGATGGAATTTGAAGGTGGGTTTGTTTATGAACTTGTACTTGCAAGAAGTACGGGCATTGATGGAAAAGCTAACGTGAGAAGTAGATAATAAGTAAATACTTCACCCAATCTCAACTATTAGGCATAACTTAGTTTTATCTGGTATTACTGAGGATGAATGCTTGTTTCCACAAACTTATGCTTCCACTTTGTTTCATATTCTTTCGACTGCAATCCGTGTTTATATATCCCTTAACTATAAGGCCCAGTATCATTAATGTATGCTTAAAGTGGACTTTAACTTAAGTTCACTTTCGAGCCAGGTATCGTAATGTTTTGATATTCGAACTGAAAATTATAGTTAGTCTTCTCTTTATTTGATGGATTTGCATAAAGATTAACTACAATCTTTACAAGGATGAGGATGAGGTTAATATGATGACATAACATGAGGTTAATAATGAAAAGCCATGCTTGCATGAATCCCAAGGATAAACAGGTGTGAAAAGTAGCGACATGACTGGGACTCGAACCCAGGTCTTCAACTTCCTTTTTTTATCCTAATAATGATCACTTTATCCCAAAGGTAACAGTATAATACCAGCTCCTAAAGTGAACATCAGTATATTCCATCTTAAGTATACTTTTAAATACCTGGTATAAGACTTTATAGTGCTTTAACTTTAGTAAAAGCTTATGCTGCGGTAAAATACGGATGTCTTCTTCCTTAATTATGCACATTAGGTCTCTAACTATGGTGCTTATGGTGTATATGCAAAGTAGTAATAATTTATTGCATTCCTCCCACTACTGCGGACTACGCCTTTATGGAATCTAGATATGTGTTTAACTTCTGCTGCCAACTTAATGTAGGAAGTCATTTATTTTTCCGTCGTGTTAAGGTTAGCTCCTTTGGAAGAATAACGTTCAACATTGTGCTCTGGATCAACAAATCCACATCTCACGAAAACTATTGTATAAAAACAGTGGAAAGTGTATCAAGGTGCGCACTATTAATAGGGGAACCTTGGAGAGTCGTATTTGAGGCCTTGGTCAGTCCCCCGCTGCAGCAGTCGTTGGTTGCAGACACGTACTCCTTCCGTCTTCGAATCTCCTTCCGCTGATTCACCTGAGAAACGCAACAGCTGTTGAGAGCCGCCTTAAATTGCAAACACCTCGCCCTTCCATCGCTATTCATTGTTCTCTCTGACTCTATCCACCTCCTTATGACTTCGGTGGATACTTGCAACGTCCCCCTGCTTATTTATTCGTCAGATTTAATGACAGCATTTCAAGTAGTGCTGAGAGCAATATATTCTCTTACGAAAGCTAATGATAAAAAATTATTTCAAATAGGCTGATGAATGAATCGACCGTCATACTTACTCTTTTCTGAAATTATCATGGCAGTTTTCGTCTTTGTGTTGAATCTATAAATGTAATCGAAACAACCAGGCGTAGTTACGGTACGTCTTCCTTCGCAGAAGACCTTTCCCAAGTAAGTTTCCCCCAAAATGAAGACGTCATTTAATTTTATTTCATATCGTTGTTGAATTATGTTCCAGATGAATTGTTCGCCTAATCACTTTTGTATTCACGAGGGGGATTTCATGGCTGTATCCGTGCTTACGCGTTAACAGATATCGTTGGGAATCTTGGCAGATATTTACCTCCGATCACAATGTGGAAGTAGATATTACTTTATCAAAGTTGACCGTAATTATTGTGTATTTGACTTCGGTTGATTTTGTTGTTTGACTGTTGCATAGATTAATCTCATTTATTGTTTTAGCTATTCAGCGTATGATATTTTAATTCCAAGATGCATGACGAAACTAGTCAGTAAACATCTGCTATGAAAATGACGAAAATTATTTCTTTTAAGAAATATACTATGTCATATTACAGAGCTAACTATACGTTACGAATATCTGCTAGCTCTTCCCTTGAAATAGGTTGGAGATGTGAAGATAAATGAATAAATACTAATGGCTTTCAACAGATTTGCGCAACCTGCTGGTGAAACTTTCAAAATGATTTCATAGAAGCCTACGTTTTCTTGATCTTCAAAGATCCAGTTCCTACCTTGAAAATAGGCTATTGTAAGCTAAATGGCTGTCCTCCTTACATTCTTGCATTCTTTAATACATTGCTGGTGCAACGCTAATTCCACAGTATGAAACTATCTTGCGAAATTTCATTCTTTCCATTTATCCTTACTCCATGAAATTATTAAATAATGCATCGGAGTCATTGTCAAAGGCAACACAGCGATTGAAAGTTGCGGGAAGAGATCGAACGGTTGCTCCTTGTGACACCTGCTTTGCACAACCGGTTTCCCTCGTTAATTTTATTAGAAAGATAAAAAAACTGATTGAAATTCTAAACACAATCATGTGATTTGATCATTAAAGATAATTTCAGGTTTTTTTGCTGCTAATATTAATGTGCGGCGATTAACTTCTACTAGGTTATTATCGAATAACATTTCCTGGTAAACTTCGAATTTTTATTCAATTTTTTGTTGTTTCGTCGCTTAAGAGTATCTGTTTTTGTTCTCTTTTTGCAGAATGATATTTCTAAGAAGTTTTTCTTCCCAGTTTTCGTTCATTGAATTGAAAATTCCGATAAATTTTTAAATGAGGAATTATAAGTTTTATCCCTAAAGTCCATAAGTCCACACCGCTGAGTAAATAGTCTGTTTGTCAGGTTTGTAAAGATTTTGCCATAGATATTTTAGCAGAGCTCGGAAACTATGTATCAGCTATTTTTACAATCTGAAATAGTTCTTATTTAAAATATTGAGACCTTGTTGAAGGAAAATAGTTTGTTTCGGCATCATATTCATTAGCAAAAATAATACTTCACATCCGAATCTTAGAATGCTCGTAAAAATTACCACAGACTAGCAATTTCTTTGACAATTATCCGAGAATGGGTAGCGACCATTTTGGTTTGGTTATTTCTGAATTGATTGAGCGTGCATCTACCTAAATATTTATCAGGCAAATTCAAAAAATTAAATAAATCATCTATCGCGGCACATCATTGTATTTTGTTTTCAGCGGTGCTTGACGACGCATCTGTTTTGTTTGTTTATAGTGACAGGTAGAGTATTGTTAGATTGTTGTTAGTGAAACCCAATACAAATTAAAGAGTGCGACGAGAAATCCTCGATATCATTGCGATAAATATTGTTTTACTCGTTGAATAAATTACTCATATAAAGATTTGTGGAACACTTCCTTATGTACAAGGATTTTAACAAACTACGCACCCTTTAACGCAAAGTTCATTAAATGCATACCTAATTTAAGTTTAGCCATTCCTGGTCGGTTATCCTCTCCCTGAAGTATCTCTTCGTGGCTGAGATCTAATCGTCAGTCTTGAAATTTCCATAGCCTTGTATTATCGCCTTTTATGAGACTAAGAAAGGCATTCTCCAAGATAAAAAGTTCCCCAACACGAAAGGCGTTTAAATCATCCACTTCATTGCTCGTTGGTGTGCAATTAACATGATCACTGGGGCGCTACATAAAATCACATTTCACGGTTTCGTGCTTCGCGACAGCTTGAATGCTTCACCACCGCCAGTTCTATTCTGTTGCTATTAAAACCGCTTAAATATAGAAGAGACCGTTGGGTTACCAACTGCAAGACCTTTTCAACCCGAAGATTCTGGCCTGCGAGCCGAGGAATCTGAATAAACAGTTTTATGATATAATGAAGTTATCAACTGTTTAACAAAAACGTATTCATTAAGAACATGATTTAATGTATATCCGTTGTAATCTCGTCGAATGTAATTCGTTGTTTGTGGGTAAATATTAGTCGTTCAATAACTGTTAATACCAGAAATGTCTTGTTTATATTCCTTCTGAAATCTTTAAAATCGTGAATATCCTTTGCTCGAAGCCTTAAAAATTGCGTTTTCAGTCAAATTCTGGAGGTATCTGTCGGTCAGAGGAAAAGTTTATCGCCGTATCGAGTGGTTTTTAATTGATTTGTAACTCTTGGTTTCTACATCGACTTAATCTTAAAATTCATCCGGTCTTCCTTTCGATTTTCAATGCGCCTTCATTGATTTTATTCTGCAATTTCACGGGACATTTTATTTCCTGCTCTCTTTCCGTGGAAACGCGCCATGACATACCCTACCTTGACATCATTCTCACATTTAATGAACCTATTGTGATATCGATTGGCATTGGTTGCTGAATCAAGTCTTTTCTACCGTGACCTTATGCCAGCAATCTCTCTTCGTGTTAAATCGAACTTTGCATATCTTTTATCCTCATTTTTGGAATAATAAATCCAACAGTGGTGTTTTAGTTTCTCTCCTCGTTGATGTGACCAATGCGTTTTGAAATCAGTGTGAACAATTCTTCTTGTTTCTCGAAGATAAAAAAATAGGAAGGGATAAAGTTAAACACTATCGGAGTGTATTGTCTTACTTCATTCTTGGAAGACTACGCGTATACAATTTTATTCTTTCTATCTTTATTTTATGTCTTTCACCTACTGACCGATAATTTTTACGACTCGAAGAATCTCTCTCTAAATCGTTCTCATTTTCGTGACGAAAAAAGGCGGAATAATTTATTCTGTTGTAAACTCCTATGATTTCTCAATGAATCGTTTTCTTAGAGTAAACAGCGCGTTTCATGTCGTAGGCGTCGAAAAAGTCATGTTCGTGCCGTTGTGTTCTAATTCTCGCTGTAGACCAGAGCCTTCCAACTTTGCGTGCGATGAATACTTCTCTTTACAGGAGAAACCTAGTGGTCTATTAAAAAATACAAATAAGGCTAAGAAAATGGAATGAGATATTTTCAATAAGCGCAATACTTTCTGGAAATGTTTAGACAACCAATTTTTTTCCCGGTGGAGACAACGGTCTTCCGTGGTCTGCTTCTTCCAGTATCGTGAGAAAGTAACGGAGGTGACTACCAGAACGATCTCTGAGATGCACTCCCTTTATCATCCGGTTCCGAATCTTTACCTAAATCAAATGCCGTTCGGGAAACACAGCTTCCAATGTGGGTCGTTTACTTTTCAGTTATCTCTGGTTTCTAATAATTTATCGACAAACGCGTCTACACCGTATGATCATGATTCTCCATTCTCAACTAATCTTAACTCTGAGTGAATAACTGCTTCCTTCTCGACGTGATGTCTTATCTGTATCGTTTTTATTAGCGTCGATGCGTTTTATGAATACGCTGGCCTTGAGAGCATTTCCCGTTGATTTTTATTGCCGCTTGTCACGTGCTGTCACTTTTTGTCAACTTGAATGGCGGAGTGGTCATCGCCCCCCAGCGCTAGGTTTCCTTGTTTGAATCTCCGTTAGACATTAAAACTTTTTATGCTTGAGGTTTAATGTGTACATTAAGTGGTTGCATTTTTCATATCATTTATGTTCTGTATGGAATATTTGGAAAATAATTTCTCAGTTGAATATTTAAAATAAGTTCATCGCTTTTCCTCTAGTTATTGGGTTACTTTTATCTTTAATTTTCTCATAATTTCGAGTAATGATTTTTATATCTTCGTGACGCATTATGTGTAATTTTAAAAACTGTTTATGTATATGAAAAGAAGTTTTCAAATATTAATATATTTTCCTTACTATCTTGGAATGCCACCAAGAGCAGCCTGGGCTTCTTCAGTTTATTGATTTAATGTTCATTTTAGAAACGTTGGAGGTGTTCCTGCTATTTTATGGGATTTTCTTATTTTCGATGGGATAAAATTATTGCTAGGAGGAAACTATGATACGTCGATCAATTTCTGAAAATTTCTGCAGTCTCACTCAAGAAAAATTCTTTTTGTAAAAGTGCTCGATTTTTTCTGTTATTGCCTCGTTTGGGGAAACTTCCGTTGCAAGAAATTTAAGCACCTATTGAGTGACTTTTTCTGTAGATATTAATTGTCTGGAAATTTCTAAATAACTTTTCAAATATTCGTGCAAAACATTTATTTTTTCCAGTCACCTCTATTTCGTCATGGATGTATTAATCTGGTTTGTTTTCTATTATACATTTTTTGTTATTACCCTTTCAGATTAGGCCCCTCGATTTTAAGCATCTCGGTTCGGCCGTTTCCTATAATCTTATCCTTAACACAAGAGCCTTGTCACAGCTGCTACTAACTGTTGGGCAATCTCCTTTAAACTGGGAATTAAACGCCAAAGCGAGGCCCATTGGCCTAGCCTCGTCGAAAGGGTTAAATAAATAAATAAATACAGTGATACCTCGGCTATCGAATGACCTGCTAACGATTTTTTCTGTTAACGAAGAATTTTTCGCTTTTTCTCGGACTTGGACAACGAATCTTGATTCAGATAACGACTATTTTAGTAGATGCACGCGCGAACAGAAGGAAGGAATTATAAACGGTAGGGCCATTCCAGTGTCTTATATTTTCCCACTGTACGTGGCAAAGAAATGAGCTACCACATCACTTGGTGATAACCAACCCAAGTGAGTTGTTTATGATCATGACAACGAGAAGTGAAACTGAAATCTAGATGATTTGGCGTTACTTTGTGGAAAGCCATTTAAGTAAAAAGGGAGATTAAACTTGGTAATTTTCCACAATATTCATTTTATTTATTATATATATTTTATTTATTAAATATTGTGGAAAATTACCAAGTTTAATCCCCTTTTTTACGAGAAGTGAGACAACTGACAACATCACGTTTCGGCTAAAGAATGTGATTCCGGAACGAATTACCTTCGCTTCGCAATCACTGTATATTGATATTTTTTTCATCTCTCTGAGATTATTCGGGAGTGGTTCAAAATTATTTAAGCCCCTTTCTTCTCTGGCAACAAAATTTTCAAACATAATTCATCATTCCTCCGTATGATATTCAAGCGCTCGCAATATCACGCTGTAGTTCCCACGGAAACCAGTTTGTTTACTCGCGACGTCACCGCGAAGCCAGCAATTGACGTGATTCTAGCTTTTAATAGCTCGTTTTAAATGAAAATGTGTACCTCCCGCAATAGTGAGAGACGAGACAGTTCCGTGTCCCAGTTTTATTCCATCAATCTCGAAAACGCGTCGGATTTCTTCAATTGGAGACTTAACCTTCGCACCGCACGGAACAAAAGCCGATGTTTTCGAAGTCCGTCACATCGCTGTCATATCCACCGACTCACTGACGCCGGTCGCAGGCGCCGGACATCTTCAGACAGTCGCTTCCTCAAACTCATTTGCGGCAGATACGGATGTGAAAGCTCATTCGGAAAGCTGCTTCTCGAGAAATTCTGATAATGTCTCCGTGTCCGCCCAATTCTCAACATTGAGTGGGCGTGAAGAAAATGCCTTTGGAAGGTTGTAATCTCCACTCACTTGCCTCTTGGTTTAGATACCCATTCCAACAGGAATGCACTCTTTCTTAATATCACGGAATTATTAGGCGGGGCTTTTCCACTTTTTAATCGATAGGAGTTACCAGGTACCTTTTTCGAAGGTATTTGGAAGTGAAACGTGAAACCATTAGCTTTCGTTAGATTAATATCTGAAGAACATTTTGGAGGATAAATAGTTTAGATTTTAGATTCCTAGATAGTACCTAAATTTCTGGTCGGTTTTTCCCGCGATCCATTAGAGAAGCTAACAGACCAGAGTATCTAGTTTTGATGCTGGGCTGTTTTATAAATCAAGACACGGTTTTACAATCCAGGGAACATTTCGAGAAACGAGTTTATCGAGTTATGCGAGGTATTTGTTTTATAAGTATGAATAAAATATACAAGCATAATGCATTTATTTATCAAGAAATTTTATAATGCTCCTAAAGGAAACGCATTTAGAGCATATTATCAGTGGAGTGTAGAGTTTCAGTAACTATTTTTCGGGTTTCTTATAAGAAATTTCTTATGAGTAATTTTACTTTAGCCGTTCTTACCATACGGAAAATATTATCTTGCCACAATGTGGCAAGATTTCAAAAATTGCCCTTCTAAAGCCGTGAAAAACGAAGGCGTTACATTATGACATCTTTAATCATCAATTTAACCAAAAGGATACAATGTAAGATTTTATACAATAAATTAGCCGTTAAATTCGTGACGTATCCGAGAAATAAATATGGAATAATAAGCAACTAAGGTGATAAAAAAATCCAGGACTATGGAGTATCCTCATCAGTGAATTTTTTTTATTTCATATTCCGAGTTTTCTTCCGAAAAAAGGCCCACATCATTTTCTGAGAATAAAATAATGCACTCTCTTCGTTAAACAACAATACTGCCATCTGTTATCAAATATTGTACTTAACAATGCAATAGGTATACCTATACAATATGGTATGGAATGATTCCTTACACTGATTTTAAGTCATTGAGAAACCAATCACGCATCGCAGAACTATCGAGAGAATGTCTGCTTAAGATGTAATTCCTTACTTTTCTGGATGGATAGCGTTGTTTATATATTCAATCCTCAATCTTATACATTTTTGTGGCCGTGCATACTTCGCATTGCAATTAATCCAAATTTAGACTTCAGAATGTGTACAATGTATCACTTTTATGTTCCACACAAATCTCTCGTCATCCTAACCCTTATAAGTAACTTGGATGTCATTCGTAGGAATCTTTCCCTTACGCAACCGGCCTTGTAATTTATTAGTGCACGTGGCCCATTTCGCCTCCTCTTTGTGATTGAGAGCAGCATTTAGTGTTTCCTGCATCTTTAGTCATAAATGTTTAGGTGTTTCCCCACGTAAGTGATGTTTATTGGGGTCTTTGTTCTACTTATGTACTATTCCTCAGCTTTCGACATTAAGAACCCGTTTCTTCATTGCATTATTTACGAAAGATTCGATCTGAGTAAATAATTCCAATGAACGTGAGGCAGATTTTGAAATATTTCTATTCACAGCTGTGGTATTAAGCATTATTTAAACTTAATTTTGTTCTTCATTGAATTAAAAATTACTTTTGCCGTCCTAAAGTGTTATATTCATTCTAAATTAGAATTATTTCTTACATTTAGTTCTCACGATACTAATTATACTAATTATCCGACCAAAACTTTACGATATCCTCAGAAATTTTCGTTTCAGGTATTTTAACGGAATTATTTTTATTTGTCAAAATTCAAAACTGCCAGAATTTATTACATTGAATTGTATAACAATTAAAGTTTCAGTGAAACATTTTCATTAATCGTTTATGCGTATAAACACTAAATCGTAGATGAAATGTTCCTCATTCACTCATCAACCCCGTCTAATTTTCTAGTTCACTTGTATGCCCCTTTGGCGATTTCTTAGGTCAAACAACATGCTTAGGTCATATCGTACAGTTACGAATGTAGAGCGATTGCAGAATTTTAAATGAGCAATGAAAAAGAGAAAAGGAAGAAACTACAGAGTGGATTATAAAAACTCAAGTCACGTACTTAGGAAAAAGGGTCCATTGCAGGGAATCACCGTCGAGAAGGGGTGTGTGAAAAAACTGCGAAACGATCGTGATAGCTAAATTTTAAATAAAAAATTCAAAGGAAAATTATTTTCAGTAACCAGAAAAGAAAACATTAGCAATAAAAGGAAAAAATAGAAGAGTTCTCGTTGGAATTCTCCTCGTCCGTAATTATTTACTTAATTGATTTCTATGTAGATTTCCCTGTATATTACAGTATTTCTTATTTATTAAATTATTTTAACGACTATAATTAAGCCCATCATTTGCGCATGGCGTTTTTCCTTTACCCCGAGTTCATTCACCATCCGAACAAGTGCACGACCTTGCCCCGATCGTGACGTCACCACTTGCAATCTGCATCATCTAGCGCATCCTTCTATCTTCATCGCGACACACTTTGTGCCTGCAGTTTCCCCTCTGACGTCGCCTTTCTTTTTCCTTGTCCGTTGACCAGTTCCGCGCTGCAGTCTGGAAGCGATTGGCGGTAGGAAATGCTAAGAAATCCTACGCAAACTCTGAGATCAGCCATCTCCGGAGAGTTTCTCGCTCGGGAAAATGCTGTTTCCCTTTCGAATTGTCACATTTCGAAACGGCTGTCGTTCGTTGCTCACTTAAATCTATACTTTAAATTGAATCTTTAAAGCGTTACAGACTTGAGTTATAAATACGTCTCCTTACTTGTGTGTGAGTGGATTGTTGGCTATTTGTTTTTTGATTTGCCATGGGAAAGGGGAATCGGCCTTAGTTTACGTTACAATTTCCACGTTTGGATTTGCTATGAGCGTTCAGATTCCATTTGGTGTTTAGAACCAATCCGTTTTTATTTATTTATTTATTAGCAACTTCATTCTCCATTTATGCAATACGTACCTGATTGTCAATTCTCAATATTCATTTGCGATTGCTTAAATTTAAGTTTAATTAAATTAGTTAAATATCAATGAACTTGGTTAATCACGGTTTCAAAATTGTGCGTGAGAAAGCTTCAAAACTCTAGTGCATTTTCCGAAGTGAATGTATTGCTAAAGTTTTGAATAGTAATCTTTTTACTCTTTCCTTATACCTGAATTCGCCATATTGTTTACATAGCAACCATCGTTAAAGCCTTGGTCGAAACTTTATTTTTCAGTATTGCATATGGGTTCCCTTAAGAGTAAACGTGCTTAAAGTTATATGTGTATTCCCCAGCTACCGAGAAATTATTTTGTGATATTTCTCCACCCTTGTAGTTTATTTTGAATAATGGTCGTTTTCAGGAAAGTTTTCAGAAGCGCTCGTAATTTCCTCATCTGCAGCGTAGGTAATTATTTAAAACAGATAATCCATGTTAGTGAATCTTGCACCTATTCTCTATGATTTACTCTACCTGAATCAGTTTCGGTCAAGGTTCCGTGATCGATGACTCCATTCCTGTGAAGAAAGTGAGCTCTCACTGAAAAATCTCCATGGTTTTTAACTACTTTTTTCGCCATTTTTTCACTTTTAGTATAGCTTGTAGTTTTCTTAAAATTTACCGCCAGCAACGCCTTCGAAGTCACTATCTCAACTTCTCAAATTATTTGAAAGACGTTATGAGGCCACTGTATTTTAAAGTTAAATCTTTTAATAAGTCGCTGAGAGCTACAGAAATAATACTCGGAAGACCCCTATGTTAGGGCCCTAATAGGACCATCGACTCGGACCTTTTAGGTGGTAGTTTTCCATTCCTCAACACCTTCCGAAAGGACACTTTGCCCTTTCATCGAACTCAGTGGCACGTCATCCTTTCGTTTGAGGGTATCGTCGGAGGATTGAGAAGTCAATGCAGAGTGTCAGAAGGGACATTCCCATGGGCAGCTTTCATTCATGGGACAGCCATAACAAGGGCCCGTGTCGAATCCACTTTCTCCTCGGGAGGTGTGAAGGCACAGGGCCGCTTAAGACCTCCGAAACATCGTAAAACCTTTGTTATCCATCGGGTTTTTATTGCTTCGACCCTGAATTTCCTCCGTCCTAATCGAAGGGGGAAAATAACCACGTGTGGGAAATCACCTCTCGGCTCATTTGAGTTCTTCCAGGAGAAGGTTTTCGTGAGAACTGTCCATTTCAAGGCAAAATAGTTGTATCCTAGACGTGGGTTACTGTCTGTTTGCCTCCCGCTATTTCCCGTTGGTCTGAGTCATTCACTCATTGCTTACCGTAGTTTGAAATGACAGTTGAATGGCTTCATCTTTTATGACATCCTTAACAATGAATGAATCTATATTGAGCTGGTTTCGCTTTCATAACTGCTATAAATTAGGAATGAAACTATTCGTGACGGTTCTTAGAAAGTCCCATCGTTCTGGTCGGTGTTTCTGTGAGACATTGTCAATAAAATATTCATATCTCCATTTTCCATCGTTTTTCAATATGTCTCTCAGCAATGCTGAATTTCTGCATCCCAGGCTGAGTTTCAGAAAAATTTACTATCATCGTTTTGACACGTGTCGAGCCATTAATTCTCTTTCTAAATACCGAAGATAAATTGTACGTAAGATCGGGATACTTAGTTATGGAATTAAATCCGATAGATTATCTCTTATTATAGTATCGATCTTCTCAATCTCATCTCTATTGCTATTAATGTTTTCGCAATAATATCGTGATGTAGTGATACATTAACCTCATTATAAGCTTGCGTTTTCAATCTCAACGTGACCGCCAAAACCGGTAAAAGTTTGCTATACATTTTGTGGGTCTGTACTACAAGTTTTGTCATTAAATATATTAAAATATATAAATCGTGAAATGTATTGATACCATTCATTTTTGGAAAGAATAGTCGTTCGAAATCGAAAAAAAAACCAATAAAAGGTCAATTGAATGCATATTCTTATTATGGTCATAAAAAATCGTTTTCGATTCAAAATTGCGAAAATTTTGATAAAATAGACGAAAATTTTTTGATTGTAAACAACCGGTCCCCTTGACGACTAATTCCATCGTTGAATCCGAGCTCATGCATTTTAGTTAACTTTTATCGCTTGAAGGATTTGTTTCGTTAGCAAAATTAAATAAGAAAAAATAGTCGCATGAAATCGAGAACAGCACCAAGAGAAGGAAAACTGAATATAGATTATTATTTCGGTCGTCGAATATTGTTTTCTGTTCAAAATTGCGTGAATTTTGATAAAATAAACGAAACTTTTCTAAAATGTTGAGGTTGTAAACAAACCGTCACCCTGCCGACTAATTCCACGCATTGAATCCGACCTCAGGCATATTTTCATACTTCCTCGTTGAGAATCAACGGGCAATTCAGCTAGTTGTTATATATTCCTGTACTTTCCTTCTATAATGTTTAATGTAAGCGGTTCGCTTTCGTCTCGCTGATTCCTAAAAACATTCCTCCGTAATTTGTGAACGTTTACTCTCTCACGTTAATCTGCAGCTCCTCTAACCATACATACAGGTTATTCGTATTTATCTTCTCAACCCCCGTCAACTCTCAGATTCCCGTCTCTCTGCTCAGTTCAAAACACCGCGTTAAGTGTCCGCAGTCTCCGTCCACGGTCTACTCAAATATCGCATCGGCACCCGCGATTTATCGCCACACGATGCAATCTGTGACTCCTGCGTACACCTTCGCAGACCCATAAATCTCTGCGTGCATTTGTCCTTAGCGGTGTCCCCACTTCCGCTTTCGTCACCAGCGTCTTGACACCGCCGAGGCCGTCAGCCTCATTACAGCGATCCGTACTGCCGATTGCTCCTGTGGACAACTAATATGGCTCTCAACCCACGCTGATCTGTGTCACAGATCTCTGCAAATTTTCCCAGAGATGGGTATCCAGGTATCTGATATCATCGGGCTGAAAATATTTATTGCCAAACACAATTATTATATTTAATGGGGAGATGTGTATTATGTAATTTAAGATGGCCTTCGGACGAATCCTGTTTACTCCGTGGAAATGTCATGGTATCCGAAGGTAAACAAAATAGACCGGTGGTTGATTAACATAAATAAATAAATGGAAACGAGGTTGTAATTGAGGGAAGATTTATTTGAGATATCTCGTGGAATTGCTTGCTTTCTGCGAGCATATGGTAAAGGAGAGTTGTTTGGAGTAAACCGCGAGGTTCATTTCAATATTAAACAAGTTTTCCTTATTACTAGCTCTATAAACGTCGTTTATTGAGCTTTTCACTGACTGACCCTGCGGATATTATTTCGTTTTCTCTTTATAAATTCTTATATTCCTATTCTTTGTAGTCCAACTATAACTTTCGTGCGATAACGATTTAAATCTTATCGCACATTGACTTATTTAATAATATCTTATTCCGTCAGTTTTCTATCTTTTCATGAACTACTATCAAAACATTTCAAATATCAATTTCGCTTGCCACTACGTCAGTTAACGACACTGGGAAGTAGCAAGAATTTCTCATCAATAGGAATTTTCCGGGAAAATTAAAAGCAGCGGATATTTGGGAGAAATTAACATTCTCTAGATAATTGAGAGACAAGGTTCTTTCTTCAGATTTAGGAATATTAAGGTTTTCTTTCTCGTTGAAAACAATAAGATTTCTTAACCATTCCCACTGTTTTTTCGTTTAGAATTTAATTCCGTAATTTTCGCCTTTATTCTAATTATTTCAATAGCCTTTATTCTTTAAGTACACGTTTTCGTTAATGCATTCTTTATCAGCTCTGGACTTTCCCGAATTCTTGCTTTCTGCATCTATTCTCACGCTTTACTTTTTCGGTTACTATCCAAATTTAAGAAGCAATTTATTTTGCATCTGCTCCTTCTCTTTCGTGGATTTGCTACGGACAAACGTTTGCGTGCGAACATCAGTCATTTTCAATATATTTAGAGTAACCACATTCTTTCATAACAATGAAGAGAGACTTAATTTTCCTAGAGAAAGCCTGTTGTCTATTAATTGTCTAGAGAATGTTACCAAAGCTGATTCTCCTTAATATGTTAATAATCCTAATGCTTTCAGTTTTCCGAAAAATTCTCTCTTTAATCAAAATGCCAAAATACGCAGGAAGATTAGCTCGTAATTAGCTAGTTGTACTTTTACAGGGGATGATTCAGGAGCGGACTTCAGCTATTAAAGGCCCTCGGCGCAAAGATTAAATTGAGCCCAGCTCTAGGAATTATGAGCGTTAGAATAAGTATAAAATTCGAATTTTTCATAAAATGCACATCCCATGGAAACATCGGTCGCTTCCTACGTCAAGAATAAATATACAAGTTTTGAGTTACAACGCATAGTATTTCTATAAATTACAAAGAATGATGGATAGACTTAACAACCTAATACGTACTATAATATGTACACTTAACACATATAAAATTATCTCTTGAAGCGGATACCAGAACAATTTGAAGTTGAGAATTGATTAGTTCCGCCTTATTGAGGCCCCCATATGGTCAAGGCCCTATAGGGTCTATTAAATAATAATAGAGCTTATTGCGTATGAATATAAATCCGCGCCTGGAAAGATTGTCATTGTTTCCTTTTTTACAGATGCCATAGAATATAAAAGGTGTCCATTAAAAGTTCGAATAAAAAGTATAAATGTAAAAAATTTGAGGATTTACTTCACATGGTCTGACGCTCTTTTATCACGTTTGTTTACAAAGCATTTTCCTCGAAATCTTGCCGCGTGACATTGGCCTTTAGTGTAAATAACTCGAAGTCTTTTGTGACGCCGTCGGACGGGTCATGCATCTTCCGATAAAACGTTATTTATTGGCGCAATGCCCTCGATAATCGTAGATTGCTCCGTGCAGATAGATCTCTAAGAAGACCGCTTCGGAACCTGTTTCGCCCCCTTCGCGGCCGGTCTGCACGAAGTGGCGGCGGCACCATTGCTACAAGGCGCCATCATCGACGAAGTCCTCCTCCTTACATAAGAAAGCGATTTGAAATGCCCTTTTCTGGATACTGTATTTAAACAAAGATTTATAGCTTCGGCCCCCAATAAGGTCCGAGCTCCCATCGTAGAATCATAGGGAATTACTTCGCGAATTTTCTAACGAAGTTGGGAATGCATTAGTAGGAGACCTGCGAATGGTAGAAAGTACTCTTTGAGGTAAAAGGAAATCTCGTTTTCGTTTGACGTTGGAGAAGATTGTCCCTCACGTCAACGAAGAAAATTCTATGCCGTTTGAAAGAGAAGTAGGGAATTTGAATTATGTGGTGAGATTTCCCCCCCTGGCGGTGTGTTTTCTATCTCCTCTCTGATAATTTAAACTCTTCCTTACGCTGGAATGAAATTAATATATATTTATTAATTTTACTCAAGTTTAAAACACTTGAATTTCTATTTTACTAAGAACTCTTTAAATCAAACTTTGATCGTCACACCTTTCGTTTCTTATCGTAGAAATATTTTTTTTAATGATTCGTCAACTGATGTCATTTCACACGTATGTGCCCCCACTGGGAATCGAACCCGGCACTGCTTTCAATAATGGGGAACGTGCTACGCATTCAGCTATCCAGGAACCTCATATCCTCCTTCGCTCTCTTTTGAGTAGTCATACGTCAGCTTGATGATTCTGAACAGTGCTTGGAAACTCCTATGTCCCCTTATTTTCCAGAAGTTATATACTCAGGCGTGTTAAATAAAATTTAAGTGTGGATTAACTCTCATATCAAGGTTTTCATTGAAACCATCTCAATCACAACTCTTTCCTGAACCTGAAAGTAATACATGCAAACTACCATCGATCGATTTCAGGCGATCATCTTCATTAACAGCAGCCAAGGTCAAGGAGACAGTCAGAAAAGCATCGCATAAAATGTGTATCAGTTTATGATTGCTAGCACATTTCCCATTTTCCTTTATGACTCATGAGGTCATCCATTTTTTATTACTTCGGCCATATTCTGTGCAAGGCTGTCTTTGACTCACGATCGATTTCACACATCTGTACAATCGATCCTTCGTATTTTCTCATCGTCTTTTTCGATCATAGTTCTAACATGTTTAAGCATATGTCAGATATAACTATTTTTTTATTCTTCTACTCCGACCTTTACCCTCATTTCCTCTGATGTTCTTCTTTCCTTTATTTATACATGCCATCCACCTCATTCACCGTTGCATTCCGGGCCAGTAATTATGATTTTCGTGTGTTGAACATTCGGCTGCTTGCAAGTGTGTCATCCCAAAATCGGCTCATAAAATAATTCGCCCTCGCTATTGAAATGGGGATCGCCTAAAAAAGGAAGAAAGGAAGGAGATGGAAAGCGTAAAGTAGAAATGGAACAAGTAGTTGCGGGCTGAAGCTGTCAGCCCCTTCTGGAGAGGACCCCCGTGCGGCGTCTAAAATAAGGTCCTCCGAAAATAAAGGACCGACATTTGGCGGCAGAATAGTTGGGGGCGTCTATACAATTAAGGAACGTGTCCGAGTCAAGGGATTTGGTTGGATATACCCTCAGACTGCCCCTGGCTGCAAGCGTCAAGGACGTGAATCATCTTGGGGCGGACCCTAAGCGCATTGAGGCTCTGATGAATTGCATTGTTGGGGGAAGTAGAGGGACAGCGGTAGCGTGCCCAGAAGAAAGACCCTCCGCCGTCGGAGACCCTCTCTTCTTTTCTGTTGGGGGAGGTCAGTCGTTTTGTGCAAGGGGGAATAGGACAAATATTGAAGCAAACGATACTAACTCGATCCACGAAAATAGGGGAAGATGGTCTTGTCTGGAAGGAATAAGGTGGCTTAAGCCACTGGGCTATGTAACGATACGGCCCATCGGTTCTCATATGTCACGAAAAGAAGCAATATCAAAGGCGGTTTTGTCTAAGACTCCATCTTTACGTCAACTTCATCCATAATAACACGCAGAAGCATCGAGAATGATTAATTAATCGATTACTGCAACTTGCGCGGTAATGTTTTCATTTTTACACGAAATTATTCGACAAAGACGTCAATCACGATCTGTGCTAAATAGTTTCTCTTGATGGTACATGTTTTCTAATTACGATACATTTCATATAAATCTGCTGTCTCGCAAGATTGATTGGAGTTGGGAAAATAAGACAGTGGGGGAGGCAATTCGTTCTAAAAGCCCATTATTTTTTCGAATATTTCACGAATATCTATGTATATGAAGCAGAAATTCTGTGGGTTTGTTTGTGTGTTTGTTTGTTTGTCTGAGTTTGGAGTCCACACCGTTTGTCTGATTTGCGTCAAACTTTGCATACGTGTTCTCTGAGACCCAGAAAGAAGTACTGTCACCTTATTATACGATAACTTTGCTGGGTTAGAACCAAGATCGTTAAGATAGATTTCTATAAGAAGTACAGGTTACAGACTTTACTTTACTGAGATTTCCTTTGCAAAATTAAATTTCAAGGAATAGTCGTATGAAATCTAAATAAGTACCAAAACAAGGGAAATTGAATACAGATTCTTATTATGGCCGTGAAATATAGCAAGGACATATTTTACGATCAAATTGAATGAAAGTCCATGCGAGATTTTCTCTTATGTACATACATATAGGTATACTATATTTAATCCGACCTCTGTTTTCCACGTTGAGAATCAACGGGTACTTCAGCTAGTAGTATGTAAGAGAGACTGGTCAATCATCTGGTGATTGTAGTATGTAAAAGTGGATTCGGAAAAGTTGTATTGGATTGTGGTTTAAAATTGTATCGGATGTTTTCATTTTGTTATTACGGTTACCATCACTCAGAGGGCTTGACTCAAGCTTTGCTATTTTAACGATGTGTAATTTAAAACTATTAAGGCCATAAGATTCCTTTTATTTTCGGATGAGTATATGAGAAAATTGTGGTTAATCGCTCCTCTCGGCAGGTTTATGTACTCTCTGCTAACAAATGAAATAACTTTGACTGGAATAATGTAGGTTTTTTGGCGGATGTCGATGAATTAACTAAAGATGAAATTATATTTCAGTAAAAGAGAAAATTGCCCGATAGTGGTGGAGTATTGAGTGAATAAATTGGGTGGCAAACTCATCATCAAGTTTGGTTTCTTTCCGGCGGAAATGAAACTTGGATTCGACCTCCTCCAATTAAAAAGCTTGAGTGGTGATTTCCTTGTTTACTTCGTCGAATCTCGAAAATTCTCCAAGAATTTTGTTTACGCATATATTTCGAGGCTGTATTTGCATGCGAAAAATTCCAGATGTGAGAATTTTTCAAAACGGTGATCGGAAATCCATCGTATTATCACTCGAAACACTAACTTTCGTGAACCAAAACAAACTCAGATGCATCTCTGAAGGGTTCCTCGTTTGCGGTATTGGGTGAATTTTATAACAGGAGATTGTCCCGATTCCAACCGACATACCCAAAACCCTTCTGTTGACTTTTGCACGGGCTGTTTGACTTCGTAACTTCTCGATCACGAATCCCGGAAGCACGTTTTATAGCGAATTACACGGGTCGCGAAGGTTTGGCAACATGTCCATCAAGATGGCCTCGGGCGCATCTTTTTTCTCTTGAGCCGCCTTCACTTCCAATTGGCCATCGATTTCTCCGTGATCCGGTTCCAACGTTTTAATGCAGACCTCATTCTCTCTACCATTTTCCCTCCTGAAACGCCCTTCAGGTCAAAAAGTCTCCCAGTCAATCCCATTTATCTGTTGCACTCATCTTTTTATCCCTGAAATTGGTGTTTACGGTCCGTTGGCGCTGAAATCGGGTGATAAGCAAACGTGGCGTCTTCTCTACAATTTTGCTTTTTTCTTCCTAATTACCCTTATCTCTTCGCAAAATACGAAGTAAGGAAACAAGATTTTGATTCGGCTCCGTTTTAGTTCCATTGTGTGGAGTGCGATGATTGTTTCGATCTTTTCATTGATAGCTACGGATCGGTAAATGAAGGTGGAACTAAATACCTCAATGGCAGCAGCTGTCCATTACGATGTATTTCGAAGTTTACGTTCTATGTTGCAGTTACAGGAAAATAAACGATACTTTCATTGTAAACATCACCCATTTATATTTAATGAATTCATATATTCTTGAATTCATTTTAGTGATTAATATTTATTGCAACGAGTTTTCTCTTGTGTGATATTTGAAAGGGATATTTTTCTCATATTTTCATACTTGCTCGCTTCGATTTTGATTCCCTTAAACTGGAAAACTGTTTTTTATTTATTAGTCATTATCTCACTTGGTCATCATTCCACGTGTATTTAAAATTATATCTTTTTATCCATGTTAAGGATTTTCATTTTTATCGGAATCGTTTAAGTAAATAGGTATCTAGTATTGTGTGTTACGATGTTTTTAGGGGAATGATCTGGTGTCTACGTCGGACTGTAAATTTCATTAATGATAAAAACCCATCGAGTGTCTTGATCCCATTTGATATAACTCATATTTTATGCGATTTTTTATTAGAACAGGTATTACTTCTCTTAAGATTTGAGAAGTAAATTATTAAAGATACCAATCTTCTGAGATTAACACATGAAATGTGTATTTTTGCAATTCTTTATTTGCTTAGTGTTTTATCCCTTACTATTCTTTCATTCGATGCATAGTACTGCGTTTTTATTTTTGTGAGTTCATTTGAATATTTTCGGAATGGATGAAGGAAAATAGTAGCTTCCAACCCTCACAATACTTATAAATTTAGTCCTGATTAACCTCATGAATGTATCACTTTTAATCTTCCGAGCATCTATCTTTCTCACGCTAAATCACTCAGGAGACATTCACCTTCTAGGTTGTAAGGTTATTGAGATGACTGTCTTGTTAAGTCTGTATCAGAGCTTATGTTTGTGTATAATGTTTAATGTTTTCAAGTTAAGTCGTTTTTAATTAATCACCTATCATATAGATATAAATATACATATCATATGATATAAATTCTCAATAACAATTCTTAGAGGAAAAGATTCGGAGATGAATTTTGAGCTTTTTTGGATCGAATCAAAAGTTTTTCTATGATCAATGGTAGAAGCCGTCAATATGTGGAATTCCATCTGGTGGGAATGGAGTACCGTAAAAATTCCGCAATATATTTCATCAACACGACCGGTTTTAACTAGAACATAGTCATCATCAGGTTTAAATAAAAATCAAATTTTTTTCTTCTAACGCGATTCATTCAAAAATTAATTTATGTTTAATGAATTCCATGGAAGATTGGTAAAACGAATCTGGAAAGAGCAGCGAAAAGTGAATGCTTTGTTGTCTAAGTTAAGTGTAGATGAAGAATGGAAAGATGACAAGTTGAATAGGAGACGAAAAAGATGATAAAATTCAATGCAAAAGATTCCTTACACTTTTCTTCACTGTGATGTGAAGTAGTTAAATTGAATCACAAGGCTGGGATATAAAAGCAATGATGAAAAATATTGAAGATAGACACGGTGAAAAGTGTGAAGTGGGACGTGTTGGAAGAATATTGTGAAAATCTACGGTCGTTGTAATGAAGAATCCGAGGCACAGAACGAAGTGTATCCCATGAATCGAAAGTTGAAGGTGTTATTATAGCATGTGTGAAATGTTGAGAAATGAAATTGCTCTGGGCTATATTAGCATGTACCGTAGTCGGTTTTACGCTATATAGTAATTTTTTGCTTTTGCTGTTAATTTCCTGATGAAGAATCGTTATCAACTTAGAAGAAGTGAAAGCGTAAACGATTACTTAATTTACTTGTCATTGTCTTTGTAGGAAAGACCTATTATGAACACTGTTGAAAATGAATTTGAATAGGCTTCGATGTAACCGTTGGAGGAGCTGTTATGTTTGTTTATTCTCGGCACACAATTGAATAAACAACATGTTGTCAAGCTGAGAATGGACAGTAGATTTAGATTTGTACCCTGCAAGTCGCCAGTGGCGTATGGCGCATGGGGTGTATTAATACCTTACCTAATCTACCCTATTAGATTCTCTGATGCTATTCGGAAAGAACGTAAATTTACTTCGATTTAAACGAGAGACTTTCCCCTCACTTACGCCTAAGAATTGTCTGTTAGATTATTAATTTATCAAAAGATATACATATCATAAGGCTGAAAATATGATAAAATATATAGAATATTATTAAATTTGTAGAACTTTGTGTTTGTAGAATCATAAAGTTGCTCTATTCTGAGGATTCCCATAAGTTTGTTCCATTAGGATGGTAACTGTTATTTTCTAATAAACTCAACAAGTTTTGGTTTCCCCTCTCGAAATGGCATTGCAAATTATTTTTATTTGGATTTTCCCACATAAAGCCCGGTATTTTATATCTTTGTGACTTTAATTCTCGTCGAAAAATAATCTTCACTTTTTATATTTGTTTTGACGCGGCACGGTGGATTTTCGGGACACGATAAAAAAAGACCAATTAAAGTCGGCCAAAATACATTTCTTGAATTAACTTAGAGGCAATGTAGCACATTTAGCCCCCTAAGCTGAACGAGGAACCTCAAAAAACATCTCCTACGCCAGTGGAATATCGCGCGGAATTTCGAACCGAATCGAATCAGATTTGAGGGATAATATCTTCGCCAGAACGCCCACACCCTCTCGCGGTATAATCTGCCTTTCATGGAAACCGATTTCACACGAAATTTTCCGGATCGCCGCATGGAAAGACGAAAATCGATTCCAGGAAGAGCTATTAAATGAACGTAATCGTTCGCTTAATTCCACAATTGCAAACCTACTTTTCTTACGCCGGTATGTCCGCTTAAAATTCCCGTGGAAGCGCTCACAGAAGCCGGTCATGGAGCAAGGCGCCGTGGATCCTGGTCAGACGCCGGGAAGCGAACCGGAGGCGTCCGCGTCGCCTCGACGTCGTCTGCACTTTCTCCCTTCGGCGCCCCGCGTGGCGCCCCCCCTCCCCGCCCCCAGCTGGCCCCTCAGGGCATCCGAGAGAAAACGTCCTGCTCCAGGCGACTTCGCATGCATCCGACGAAGGAGTTAGAAAGTGGGTCGCGCGGATTCGCGACTTGCGAATGGCGCCTTTTTCATTGCGCTGGAATTCCCTCCGAGGCTCCAGCGTCTCGCCGCTTTAACGTGTGACAAATTGACGAATAAGTTGCATAAAGAATTTTAACAAACGCACCACCGCCGTCCGTGTACTTCCTTTTCATCGGACGTGGAGACAATGGAAATCTCCGAGGGCTGAGATACATTTCCCTACCCGATTCTGTATTCTATGCACTCCGTTAAAGTATGCACGCGTTTAAATACCTTATCCTTGGGAAATGTTTGAATGTGTATCAGTATTCGAAGTATTTTTGGTTTCACGGGAAGCATGCAGCAACTATATTTATTTATTTATTCAAAGGGATATACTCATTTTGTTACAAACTAAAAAAATGAAACAAAGATTGTCGAAGTAGCAAATCACATAAGTATCACAAATGATAAGATATTAATTACAATATATCACAAAAGAAGAGACATACGTGTGAAATATCACCAAGAATAAGACATCAGTTATAAAATACCACATATTTAGAGACATAAGCGTAAAGTATCACTAAAAATAGGATTTAAAGTATAGAATATCACAAACAGTAGTATCTAAATATGTAAAATACATGATAATATAGAATTAATAAGGGAATGTTTACCAAAAGGCAACACGTTGAAAGGAAGGTTGAGCAAATTTTCATTAATAGAATATTAACCATAAAATACACACATATTACTTCTGCATTGTCGTCTATGACCAGGGGATTATCTAGAATTTTCGCTTAGGGGGCTGAAGTTAAGTATTGTCAATGTCAATGTGTATTAACCAATAATCTTCCATGAACGTTGTAATGCGAACTAATCTCACCATAAGATAGAATTGCAAAGTAATAATTTGAACGACCAAACGTATATTGATAAAACCCTTGGGATTTCGGTTCTGAATAAATACTTGTAGAAACTTTGGGAGGGCTTGTCAGCCACCCCCCCTGGGTGCGCGCCTGTCAATAACTGAGATTGGTAAACTAAGGCTACTTGAGAAGGTGCATGTGGATCTGAAGTAAACTTAAAAATAAAAACGAAATAAAATGAGAGTTTTGGTTTCTTGAAATGCCAAACTACTGACGCTAACAAATCAATTGAATCAAAAGCAGCTTCCCACAGAATGAACGCGCGGAAAATTTTCAATGAAATAACTTTGAGCTAAATTAACCAGAGCATATTTAGCTCAAGTTTTGCCACCTTGTATTCAATAAAGAAATCATGCAACATTCTTGTATTAAAATTTTTCGCCTTAGTGAAAAATAACCTTGTCGCTTTCAAAACCGGCGGAAGCTTTTAAAAAAATTCATCATAAATTTAGGCGAAGCAGAAGACATTGCAATTTCAGTTAAAAACCATCGCGATCACCAGAGGCATTGACGAAGCGTTATAAGGAAAAATTACTAATAGTTACGTTAACCAGCAAAACCAAAATGTAATAAATCCGTACCAAAAATAATATTTACGTACTACATTTACTATTCTATAAGATGGACTATTACTATGGATTTACTATTCTATAAGGTGGAAACATTAATTCTTCAAAAGTATCATAATCACCTTGTTAAACAACTTACTTTTTCAAGGTGAATTACACACTGATAATTTCTCATACACTATCATCATAATTTATGAGGTAAGGTTTTTATTATCTTATTCCAACAGGTATATTATAATTTAGATAAATTTACAGACAAGCATAAACGTCATTCTTTTTAACAGTCCTTTATTTTTTGCTATGGAGAAACGAGATTGAAAATCATACGAGATGCTCTCATAACGGGCAACTAATTTTACGAGTCTTGCGATTTAGCGGCGATTGTGCATATAAAATCAGCTATTCGCGGAATGCGGACCTTTGGAAGAGCTTCAATGGCGCTTAAGTGTTTCGGCCGTGTGGCCCCATTTTACCACCAAGAAATTACAGGGTCGAAAGCGTAGACATTGCATCGCCGGTTTGCTGAGTAATTATGTAAATGGAAATGTTTCACGCTCTTCGATAAGAATCACTGCGATGTAATTACTGTCATGTGCAGCAGCTAAAAAGTGTATTTATTCTGCGAAAGTCACAGATGTGGGGTGGGCAGTCTTTCGAGATGGATGAGCCCTGGAAAGAAAATCCAGACTAGATTTAGATTAATCCAAAGACACGGACATGAAAAAAGTCTGACAGGACCAGGACGGATTTTTCCTTGGTGCACGAAGAACCGCGCCCAGTCTTTCTGCCTCCCGGGTGCGGACATAATTTGCCGTCCCTTAAAATGGTATGCCAAAACCGTACATTTCCTGATTTACAGGTAAAAATTATTTTGTATTACTTTGGAAATCCATTTTCTTATAACATCGTTTCACTTATTACGTTGGTCACAAAAATCAGCCACACTTAATTATGCATATTCCGTATGCTGACATAGTGAAGATTTAGATTTTTACCCTGCAAGCCGCCAGTGGCGTATTATGGCAGGGGGTGTATTAACACCTTACCTAACGGTGAATATGAATTAAGACCCCGATCAAATCTCCAGCAAACTTATATATTACAAAACCTGAAGAGGATTAATGATTGGTACCAGAATATCTTTTATTGATTCCAATTCTTCGATGAAATCCACGGCAGAAATATTTCTTTCTCGTCTTGAGTTATCCGTTTTTCTTTCCTCTGAATTTTTGCTCATCTTTAATTAAACATCATAATCTTTCATAGATAAGTCGTGTGTGTGTAAAAATTAACAAATAAGGTTGTTGTAATAATAATAATGGTTGGCTACGCTTTTGTTGCTGCCGTCCGGGTGCGAGGCACCCTTTGCACCCCTAGGTCGGCTCAGCTCTGGGTGCATGCCTTGAAGTGCAAAGTTACCTTCACCCTTTTCCTTGTAGATTTGGATTTATATCCCTCGAAACACCAGTGGCGTGTGGCAGGAGGTGTATTTAACACCTTACCTAAACTGTTCTATTAGCTTCTCCGATGTTATGCGGGAAGAACGACTCGAGGTAACTATCTGTTTTAGCGAGGTAACTATTTTTTAGGCAGTTATTTTTAGAGGCAACTCTGTTTTTTCTTTGTAACGCTTTGCCGATGTCTATCGGAGATCGCGCTCGTTTTTGACTGGAAGTAAACGGCGGAACCTTAAGATTGAGGGCATACTTAACGAAAACAACGTCGGCTCCAGTTCAATTGATTATCCCCTTGGAAACCGTGTTTCGACTCTCAGTTGCGCGGTAACACACATTTCATCTCGAGCAACCCGAATTCGTCAAATGGGCCGCCGCTGATCGCGACGTCGCTT
The DNA here is from genome assembly GCA_000376725.2 of Ladona fulva. NCBI lineage: Eukaryota > Metazoa > Arthropoda > Insecta > Odonata > Libellulidae > Ladona > Ladona fulva. Next base: position 925,953 of record KZ308272.1, read on the forward strand.
GACCGGTGGATCGTCGACGAATCCGGAAGCCATGCGTTATTCATTTGTCTCCTCCTTTGGCGGCGCCTCGAAGCGCCGGTCCGACGTCTCCTTTCTCCATCCCATGATTCCGTTCGAAAGATGTCCTTGGAGGATGCGTTTTTTCCGCAGATCAAAAGGATCTCTGTGGGCAGACGCATGGAGAAGGTCGGGCGGCATGCGAAAGGCTCTTGTTTTTATTTCCCGAATGACGTGGATTCCGGGAAAGAGAGACATCCTTTTTCTCGATCCGCATCCACTTATACGCCTCCTTCACTCAATTTCAGACGGCAAAATGGGGGGCGTTGTTCTGTCGGATCCACTATCGGCGATCTCTTCTAAATCCGAAGTGATCTTTGCAAAACTTCAAGAAATACCCGCCGTGCGTCATTCGTGCCACTCGAGAAGGGCCTCCTCTTCGTAGGAGATGTGAAACGAAAAGATTACGTTATTGGAGACATTTCTGGGAATACTTCATTCTAGAAATCTAAAGGGATGAGTGATACGAAAATAATTTATGCGAATGATGCAAGGTTACGAATCAAAATCCAATTTCCCGGGTTCGAATCCTGGCTACTCGGATTTTTCTGTTAGGGAATCATTGAGTGCATTTTTCTGTTTTTTTATTGTTGAAGTTCGCCACTGTTATTCCCAGTCAATGGGTATTTGTGAGAGCATTGGGAAATCAATAAAAAAATAATAAGTGGACTAAGTCATTCCATTGGTGTATTTAGAAGGTAAACAGTGATGGACGAACTCTTTGCTGTATTCTTTTTCTTTCGGTACTCGCTACCCTTTGGATCCTTTGAGATATTTCATGGAATATTTTTCGGAATGTGTTCTTGAAAAATTCTCATAGATTTTTGCGAGTTTCCCCAAAATATCTTAATTTACATTATCATGTTTTGCGGAGCATACATTTCTACAAGAGAATAATTAAGTGTTTTATCGCAAATGTTGACAGAATATTTTATATTTCAGTCTGTTTGCACTGTATTGAGAAGGTAGGTAGGTAGACCATCGAGTATTTTTAGTCCAATGTCTTCAATTGAAAAGGCAAGCAATAATTCCAATCTGAATCCGTTACTTTTCGATGACACCCTAAATAACGGTTCCAGATTGGAATTACTTTTTGGCATTTGAATTAAAGACGCTGGTCAAGTAAATCTCCATTGGTTCAAATGCGTACTAAATCACCACTTCGAGGAGCTTCCTTTCCTTCCAATGGAACCTTTGTTCTCGAAATGAGCGTAGGGTAATTCCTAGAAATCTGTAATCCGGAACTTCCCGTTTGCCTCCAAACGCAAGTTCCATCTGCCGATATACGGCTTACGGAGTGTTTTTAAACATCTAATTTATTAGTATCCATTATACATTTCTCTTTCATTTCATCATCTTCATCCTTACATCTACTTAAATGCAATCTAAGCTGGCTTTCGGTGTAAGGCAGGGGGTGTAAAAACCAAGCGTCCCAGTTACCTCATCAGCTTATTGTCATCGCGTATCGTTCGCGGAAATAATAATTCTCGAAAACGACTTGTCCCCGCATCTATGCCTCTTATTTTACGCTCATCATTGAATCGGCCGAAGTATCATCATCATTTATTCACAGCTAAATTCATTATTTTGCATCTTAGCACCCAGTTTGTTTACTTCCGTTTTAGGCTTCACTCCAGTATCTTTCCCTCTGGGAATTGCCTTTCCCGTTACATAGTTTTGCGTACCACTCCAGCGTCGTTCGTTCCTCAGCTGTTTTTTGCTCTTCGGCGGCGAGACGCTCTCCGCAGGCACCACGGAGACTGCATCTTGAAAGGATGTGGGCTATTTTTAGAATGCAGGCAGATCTCGCGACAGCACACACTCGCTGACCACTTTTCCATTTTCTAGTTCCCTTTCTCTTCAATGACAGCTGACTTCTCCTCCGACCGTACACTGGGTCGCGCATGTTGTCCTCGGGTCACACCAAGGGCAGATACCTCAAATGATCGAAACGGTTTCATGCTTCCCATCTCCAAACGGGACATCATTAGGAGAGAATCGCGCACGTGAAAGGCAGTGTATGCCGTACAAATATCTCTTCAATAAGAATATAATGTACGTATTTTATCATATATGTGTAGAATGGAAAAAGTAGGTTAGGTCGATAGAAAAACAAACACGGAGGCGCTAGAGATGGTCGAGGAGAAATGGGTTTTAATTGGAGTAGTTAGACGTCGACGGAGGAAATGGGTGGGTCATATTTTGAGAGTTGTGGGATTGCTTAAGAATGTAATTGAGGGTAGAATACAAGGGAAAAGCAGAGAGGAAGATAAAGACAAAGGTTGTTAGGTAACATAAAGGGTGGGGTAAATTACAAAGAAACGAAAGAAGTGGCATTGAATTGGGAATATTAAGGCACGTGAACCTACCAAAAGCCTTATGTGATATCGTAAACGTATGAACTTGGAATGAATATCGTATGTGATTGTTTCTTATTTGGTAATTTCAATCTAGGTGACGCTCAGGAAAGGCCTAAGTATTTTGACACCCCAGGGGATTAGGACTCGTTCTGTAGCCTTAATGGTGAAAGTCGTAATTTAGCAATTGATCGTTATTGTGGGCATTTTTTTTAAATTCTCACCATCCAAAAAGTTAATTCATGTGTCGTTTTATGTTAAAAATGAATGTGATAAAATTATCAAGTGACACAGTAATCTAGAATTCGTCATCATAGAAAAAATTATGCATAATAATTCTACTGTAACATATTTTGTTAGTTAATTAGGAAAAAAAACATCCGAGCATCGTTTATTACAGAGCTTTGTAGGTATGTACAAAGTCTCCCAAACGACATGGAGAAAGGTACTGGCGGAATAGCTCAATGGATAGAGCAATTGACTTGCTAATTGGAAGACCCGGGTTCTTGTCCCGGATCCGTCAGACTTTTGTTATGTCCGTTTCTCCTTGGTAATTTATTTTCTTTTGAGAGGGCATCAGGTGATTTTAACCTCCAAAATGGTAGAAGAAATGACCTGTCAAAAATTTATTATTTCAATAATAATACTGGTGAATGAATACCGTTTATTTTTTTCTCTTAGCTCGATGTTGCTTTATTTCATTTCTTCTAAATGTTGGTTATATCTATTTTTTATTACCGATCTGTTGCTTAGCTATTAATCTTTGTTGAATTCTACGAATTATATCAGGCTTATGCATAAGGAGGATAACATCTGTTCTAAAGTAGAGGCATTTACCCCACCCTTCGACACTATTTTATCGTAGGCGGTACCTTAGCCAATTAATTTACCCCATCCTTCAATTCTTACTTTCCAGCTGTTTTATTACACCTCCTTACTTGGTAAAGGGAAAGATTAAGCGTTGTTCAATATGTATTCAAATCCGTGGCCCCTGTTAACAAATCTATCGCTGTTACATTTTGATTAACGGGCTGTGCTCTTATCTCTGCAGGCAATTCCTCAACTACGGACCTGGTTCCGACTCTTCTCGGAATGTACGACGCCCTGATAGGGAGGGCGGACCCCGAGCATTCCAAGGGTAAGAGGTCGGCCACCAAGAACCCTGAGCCGCCCCCGCCCCCCGCGGAGCCGCCTCCGGCCCCCGTGCAGAGGCCGCCGATGGAGGATCCCCGGAGGAAGGGCGAAGAGAGGCCATTGTCCGTTACTTCGATAGCCTCCTCATCGTCTTCAGCCTCATCTGGCTCCTCCGGGTCCTCCTCCAACAGAGGGAGGTCCAAGTCCTGCGCATATTTGGCCAGCGTTGAGTCCTTGGGTGACGACGAACTGAGCGTCGAAGAGGAAAGGGCTGCTGAGGACCGGAGGACAGACGGCGGTGCAGGTCAGTCCTGGATTTCCTATGTGTTGTGTGACTTGAGTGAAGATAAGGGAGTATGCTGGGAACCTGTAAGAGCGTCAGATTATGTACATACTTAAGCGCCTAATCGAAGACTTTCGTTTTTGGTCAAGTTTTATTGGCATTGGTTAATTGGATGTGGTCAATGGAAATTCGGTTTAAGGGTTATGGATTGCCCCCTACCCTGCAACGCGAATTATAATATAATATTTACCCATCTATTCTGGACCCTTGCCATTCTTAAATCTAAACGATTGTATTTGATTAAATTATCGTTTTGACGAATAAATTTCAAAGCTGTTAGTTTAACACCGCCTGTTGGGTTATTTCTTGTTGAACTACTGATAAAGCAAAGTCCATGGCACAGCATCCTTTGGAGGGATAGGCCAATCCAGGCGGCATTCATCGCGGGTGCCTCGAGGTCATTCTATCAACTATTGATATGATAATGTAATATTTGAATCAATTTCTAAATCATGCTGATTTTTACCCCTTTGATTACCAGGATATATTTGAAACACCAAATGCTTTTAAAAGGACTGAGAGATACGACCCGCGCCGTCCTATGGGTGCAAGAGGTGCATCGCACCCGGGCGGCGGCATCTACAGGGCGCCAACAGAAACCTACCCAACCATTATTTTTATTACAAGAACATTATTTGTTGTTCTTTGTGTGGTACACATGAGTTATATAGAAAAAGCTTATGATAAGAAATCAAGATTGTCAAACATTTACGAGGGCTGTATGATAAGTACCTGTGTTAGGCAAGAAAACGCATTTTTTTAACATCTTTTAAATTTATTTCTCAATATAGTCTCCTTTCAACTCAATACATTTATTCCAGCAATATTATAACTTTTTCTAGCCATCCAAAAAAAAACGTTTTGTAGAACTCTGCAAAATAGGCCTCTGTTGTGGCGATGACTTCCTTGTTTGACGTGAATCGCCCTCCCCCAAGACATTTTTTCATGTTTTTAAACAAAAAGAAATCGCATGGGGCCAAATCTGGAGAATAGGGTGGATGAGGTAGCAATTCGAACCGTAATTTTGATCAGCAAATCAGGAAAATTATGGTTAGGGTATTTAATTTTAAGGGACGGCAAAATATGTTTGCACCCGGGCGGCAGATTAGCTGGGCGCGGCTCTGCGAACAAGCCTTATTAATCGACTAGTAATTACTGAATGAATCATTTTTAAGTATTATTCGTGGATGACTTGAATGAGTAGCCTAATTACATGCAAGTTGTTGTTTATAACCCCGTTTCAAGTTCTTGGTAAGCAGCATCCTCTAAGTAGTCGGAGAAAGTCCTGGACTACAATTCTCTAGCCCTAAGATATTCGGTTATTCAAATTTTGATGGCATGGTTATCCGACTTTGAGGGCAGTTATGCTATAGACTATATTAGGGAAATTATGTCAGGACTTCTTGCGTACAAAACTCTTCTTTCCTTTCATGAATGATTAAAGAAACCTTAGAAGGAAAGTGAGGTAAGAAGGTAGAATAGCGCACCCCAGCTCTGATGATAACAGCCATAACGCTAATTTGCATATTTGCCCCATCGTAAAATTTGTTATTTCAAAATAAGATTGGGATGAATTACATTCTTTCGAAGTTGAGGATGCAGTGAGATTGAAGCGTAAACCTCTCATCCCAAAATATGCCGCTATCGGATACAGCTACAGATTCTCGGGAGGTGCGTTGACCCGGAGGGAAAAACATGGATCCGAGAGTTCTGCTTATAGATTTCCTCCCCTTGAACCGTCTCTTTCTCTCAATGGGTTGATTCCCACGAATTCTTCTCTACTGGGATCAGTGGTCACAGCACAATGGGGTCCATTGAGAGGTCAGCCTAAAATCCTACCGCCTCTTCGCTTTCCCTCTTTCCATCTTCTCTATACCTCTTCCTCCGACATGTGCGTATGAACATGTGTAATAAACCTCTAGTAAAGGTAACGTGGTGTCGAATGTGTCATCAACTCGTTCGTTATTGTACGACTCCTCTTTCTAAAAATAAAGCTCAGAAACCTTGAAATTTGCTATTCATAACACGTTTTTCTATTAAAATAAATGGTGTTGAGTAAGGCTTTATCTTCTCTAATCGCTGTTCATCTGCATATCTCTGAAGACAGTTAATCGCTTCCGTGGCATCTCATTCCCTCGTGTAGAGATCGCTTCTGAATATCAATAATGTCCATCGCGAAGGAGTGGTTTTCTCTCACCTTCCTATCCATCGGAGCTTATCTCATGCAAGCAGAGGGTAGCATATGATTTACATAATTTCAAGGCTATTCTTCAAGCGAAATGGCTATATTATTATGATTAGTTTGACATTTCGTATAATATTTTATATTTTTCTGATTACAAGAGAAGCAATTATCTTAAGTAAACCCGAACGAATATTTCTCTTGAAATATTACTGAACGATTGAATTCATTTTCAAAATCATTTAAATATTGTATTAAGTGGCTATAATTTCGTGGATGTCACACGCAAATTCGCAGCCTTGAAGAAGGCTCTTAAGGTTGAAAAACTACTTTTTAACCACTCATAATTTCACCAAATATTAATTTTACATAATTTTTATCTACAAAAACAAATTTAGTATCAACATCGACTATTCCGATGAAGTATTCATTGCAGAAACTGCTATCCACTAAAATAGTTGTTGTACTTGCCACGTAAAATTTAATGGAAAATTTCTAAAAAATCTCTCACATTTAAAACATTATAAACTTATAATTGTATAGCATAGGTGTTTAAATGTGCGATCGAATTAATTCAAAAAAGTTGAACACTTTTTCTTATGCAATACAGCCGCAATCATACGCAAAGTCAGTTGACGACGATAACTTACCTTACAATGTTCAACTAACAATGTTCAACTAACAAAAGCAATGTTACAAAGTTCTACATATACAACTGGAGAACATTAGTATTTAACCACCTCTTCCATTGATTCTAACAGTTTGCAAACTACGCTAATTTACAAGTTAAACAGCAATAATTTACAAAACGAAATAAAACCGTTACAAACACCATGTTCATCTAACAATTAACTCGAACGATTCACCAGAATCCTTACATATCAAACACAGAAAATCAGTACATAAAAAAAGACATTGCTTACGAAGTACAATAACTTATTTTCATACTATGAAACTTATGATTTAATATTCAGTCTCAAAATTTCTTTATCGTTCATTGTTTATTTCTTATAATTTATTGTCTTTTTATCTGAGAAAGGCGTCTTCCTTTATTTTTTCTATCATTTATGTAAGTCAGGTAAACTCTATACGACATTTTCGATTTTACTTTACTGTGGTTGTACTCATTTTTCATCGATGTCCTCATCACTTCCCAATTTTCTTTCCTTTTAATCCTTGATAGTTGCTTGAAAATTGGCAAGTTTAGTCTCTGCCCCACGGATGATCTCAATACCCCCAATATGTACGTACCTGCTTTCCAAAAACTTTTTTATGTGTGTCGGTGACATTACCTGCTCAGAATACTTAATTCAACGGGGAAAGGAACCTTAGAGGCAATAGCATATTGCCCTGCATAACTTTTAAAGACTCGAATCTCTGCAACGTATGGGGAATAATACGTCGTATATATGCATGAGGAGTGATTCTACGAATTTGGTTGACCCGATTTATTCCCCACTGTTCGCTTTCTTTTCGTCTGGGACCACACAGAATGAGATGCGTCCGTATCTTCCCTCATCGAGTGATAAATATGCGTTTTCTCTTTCTGTGTTTTGGGCGGATCCTCAGTGGACCTCTGTATTGGGTCATTCCGTTGCTCCAGATTTTCTCCCCGTGGTCGCCATCAATTGCCCGGCTTCTTTCTTTGCCTTTCCCGCTGTCGCTTGGAGCAGACTATCGAATTACTTTTAATCAGGGAAAGTCTTTCATGACTGGTCATCGCGAAACTCAATTAAAATCTTCTTGCGCCTATTCAATGAGTGATTACTTTTCCGTGCGTGGATGGTGTGAAGACGACCTTGCATCTTTTGGAAGCAGTTTGTTTTCATGAAACTGAACCATTTCTTTAGATTCATAGATCGTTTTTTTATATTGGTAGATAACTTTCAGACGTGGGTTAGCTAAATGTATAGGAACCAAAGTTCGTACTGTATATTTTTATGATTCAACTATTAGTTAAGCCAAGAGAAAGAAAATGCTTCAGGTAGGATATAAACTTGCAAAGGATAAGGGAGTAAGGATTTAAGGAGAGGTGCAGGAAGTGAGGAAATATGATTCGGATAAGGATTAGTTAATAGTACTTTTTATGGAGGTGTTCCTACAGCTGAGGTCATGTTTCACTTTTTGAATGTGGGCCTTGTCCGGGGATCGAATCCGGGACCGCTTTCACTGAGGCAAACGCGTTACCTGCTTGGCTATCCGAGGGCTTTGATTCGGTTTAACTGGAAATTACGGGTCTTTTGAAATACCAGAGTACTTATTAGCGAGGCCTTCAGTATCACGGAAGACAAGTGTTACTCTTGGTGAAATAAACAATAAATCTTAAGAGGAGAATTCTATCACGTTCTCAAGTGCTCTTTTCATTATTAAAATTTCAACTAATAGGTCTCATTACTAGAAATCTGGAATTATTTTTCTGTTCATACAGATTTCCTCAATGTTAAGTTCAATCCGTTTCACGCTCTCTCATTTTCATTCTTGATTTTCGCTGGAGTGAGCAATATTCACTGAACCTAACCATCAATATGTTAAGCAAATTTGCTAACTGTTCAAGTCCGAGGCAAAATGTTTACTTAATATATTTTCCACGAATGACGTACAAGGAGGCGTGGAACTTACGAAACGAACATTCTTGGTAGATTCGCAATAATCCAGTTGATTCTATTCATCAAAGGTGGTGATCAAAATTTAAGGAATCCACATCCAACAAATAATCATTTTAACTATAACGTTTTTAACAAAACACAATATTCGAAGTATTATATTGAAATTAATCCTTATTCGTCGACTTTTTTGCACCATTTTAATGTCAAGCGAAAGAAATAGTGGTGGTTGGTTTCCCTCACGATTTGCTTCCTCTAAAACGCTTAGCGATGCAAATGAAAGCGGCGTTATGCAAGTGAGAGCTGCGCATAGTAACCTCCACGCCACTCCAATTTCTGCTAGCCCGCACCTCACAAAATAACCACAGCGGAGAGACATCTGCAAGATCTGCACTATTTCCTCTGCGATTTTATCGTGTCTTAAGCCCCGAGCTTTTCCGATTCGCTCGTTGAGATCTCCAAAGTGGTAACTATTCCTGTGGAATTAGGCGATGTGCAAGAGTGCATCTGATAAAAATTTGCTGGATTTACAATGCACTGATGAAGAAGACATACACATTGTGCTTCGTTACTTGCTTAAAAGGTTTAATTCCTAAATAGTGAAGTCCAAAGTTCCGCATGCCGTTAGCGGTCGTGCCACTCCACGTCTGAGGCAGAACATGTAACGCTGACAACGTTCGGAGCGGAGGTGTTGGTGTTTATTTTCATCACAGTGGTATTTTGCTATTGTGATCGAGTGCTCAGGAATGGTACCTGTTACGAGTCTACTATTTCTATGACATAAAGGAAGTAGATATTTATGCATTTCTCAAAGCGTCAGAGGCAGGAATACGTTTGTATCTACGTACTACATTCATTTCTACAAATTCTTCTTGCCCGTAACATTACCTAATATTCCAATGGGTACTTGTATCATCAGCCTACTCGCCTACTCCTTTCATGGATCAAAAGGTAAATAAAATTGGAATAGTGAATTCAGCTCCTAAATATGCTACGGTATTTATTCATTTATTACCGAGTAATTATTGGGGAAGTGTCTCAAAAGCAGAGATCAAGTGTATGTATTAATATCAAATTAGACATCGTCTTGCTCTAGTTTCCTTTAGACACTTTATGTTGCGATATTGTGTGCGAAAATGGTATTCATTCTCTGGTAAATTCTATGGCATTCATTTGAACTTGCTCGCAAATTTTATATTAGAAAGGAAAATAGTTAGGAGGTCACTTCTTCCTATTGCAATTTATTAATGGCTTTCAAATAATCTCAAATTTTTCGAAACAATAAAGCCATCTCTTTTTCTGAATTGGGATCAATTTAAAGGAAAAATAAGTATTGGAAGAAAATAGTTTTGATAAAAATTCAAATGAAGCTGTAAAATATCCAGCAGAAGGAAGCAGTTACTTAGTTTAAATTACAGATGAACATAATCAACGAAATTTATGTGCTACACTTAAAGCACTTTTGCGTGATCTGGTCCACTTATACAATTTTCGATCAATAAGATTGACATCGAACACTTAACTCTCGATTCTCTTCCCTTCAGGATCCGTGGACGACGGCAAGTCCAAGGGCTTTTCCAGGAGCTCCGGGGTGGTCCGGAATCAGCGAGCGCACCACTCTTACCCCCAGCACCACCGGTTAGGCCGGAGGCTCTTTCTGCCCACGGCACCGCCCTCCACCGCTGCGTCCTCCACTTCCGGCGTCTCCTCCGCCACCTCCTCATCCTCATCGTCGTCCTCCTCATTCCCCACCACCACCTGCAGCCACATCTCCTCTCCATCGCTGCCCACGGGCCCTAAGCCGCGCTACTGCGATCCACACCTCAGCTATATGGACCGCGTCGTCATGGAGATATCCGAGACGGAGGCCATCTACGTCAGGGATCTGCAGCAAGTCATCGAGGTGAGCTCTATTAATAGCAGATGCAAACCAAACCGCCTTCATTAACAATTAACTCTTTGATGTATGCCATCGATTCCTCCACCCAAAGTCAGCCGAAATTATGTAATCAGGAACGTAACTATGTAGAGGACACTTACATAATGGTGCCTCATATTTCGCGTGATACTGTTACTAACAGCAGATATTCATCGATTACGTCGACTATTATAATCTTATTTCGGCTTATATTTTCTAATTCAAATACTCTTTATAAATTTGGCCTTTGTCAATATCAACTACGCTAGGCTACAGTTGCGTCACAGAAACATCTCTTGGTATGTAATTTGAAATCTAGTTCATACAAGCCGGTTTTCTTCTGTATCCCTGAAATAGAGAAAACAGAGCTAATATTTGATTATGGATCTACTGAATGTGTTCAATATTTATGATTATGGTAACTTTATTAATTACAGGTATTAATTAATTTAAATTAAACAGGCCGTATCTAAATTTAATTAATGGAAAGAGGAACTTTGAAATCGGTGTGATTCCTGATAAGTATAACCATGACGTCATTTGGATATTGCAGTTTGTTATTCTAGTTTTGACGAATGAGATATTTAAAGCTTAATTTCAAAATGGAATTTTAGATTGATTATTGAAAACCATCTTATTAAAATTGGAAAAAGCGTATTTGAAATAATTCGGTTACTTTTCCTCTGTTCGATATTCATAGAAAATAATGTATTCAAATCCTTTCATGTCACTCGATTCTAAATATCTTAAATTATTAATTTTGTCTAATTTACTTACTTTGATTTTACCGAAGAAAAACTTAATACGGACGTTGAATCTATTTGTAGAAAGGAGAAAGTGCTTCTAGGGTTGAAATAGTTGAAACTTCCTGTACGTACATGATGTTATTGAAAAGTGAAACTTCATTTCTTTCGGGGATCATCTTTAATTACTCGCTGACGAACATCTATCCTGAACTATTTCAATCTTATCTGGTCATGACTCCAATTGATGTTACGGACCATAAGCAACCCAAGATTTTTCCACCCGGGAGAAGAACGGAATATCCCTCATTTTTTTGCATACTCTTCTTTAGCTTTCTTCCTGCACTTGCCTTTCATCTTCGCTCATCTTCATCTTCAAATCGTACATGGTTACCGGCTTGTTTTCCGCTCGCAAATAGAAGTTTTCGTTTTTTAGTTGGGCGTGGTTAACGTTGCGCGCCATTAGACGTGCAATTGCCCGAGGGCTAACAGCTGGATGGCCGAGGACGGCCGGAAGAGGCGCTACGGGAGTTCTGGGGATTGCTATCGCCAATTCTCAAACTAAAAGCGTCGGTTATAGCTCTTCAGGCGGAAAGTTCAGTAAACTCCGACAGAAAATAGATGAAGCGGATAATCCAGACTTAGTTATCGTGTGCCTTATTACTTATTTCATCCTTTCGGATTAAGTTTCGAGCAATCGTTTTAGTAAAAGTTGAATATTGCGATTCACTTTTTGTCTAAAAGCTTTATTTTTAAGTAAAATTTGGCAGTTCTATAAGAAAATCAAAAGCTTTTGATTTTGCATTTTTACCAACTCCATATTTTAATCGGAATACGTGCAAATGTTTTTAGTCTGATATCGTATATTTCCGGCAATTAAACTCGAAAGGTAGAACTGGTTCAGACGCATTGAATTTCTAGATCTCATATGATTGCACCTCTTACCCTTCAGGCATGCAATTCATTTCACCTCTGCAAAAAAATCTCTTATGAACGATTATAGGAGATATTACCATAATATATTTCCAGGATATGGAATCGAAACCTTTCCTACACAATAGGAACTTAAGTGAACCATCTGAGAAAACCGACTTCTGAGAACATTATCTCCGCGCAACATTTCCCTGGACTTCGCCCATCTACGAAGTTAGAGACTCCCTTCAGCAATAAACGTAAGGATATGCGCAGCCAGTATTTCTGCTTATTTTATGAATGGTTTGAAGCATTCCCCTCAGGAATCCTTTTGTCCTTTCCGAGTTCCCTTTCTGCGAATTGACCTGTGCCTTTATTCCTCGAATAATTCTCAGAAGTTGGACGACCCGCATGATATGTATCGGAATCCGGCCCGCATCCGCATAATTCCACTTCGAATAGGTGGGAAAACGTTCTCACGAGATCACTATTCCGAGCATTTATTAATATGTGCACGTTCGACTTTTTTTTATCTTCGGAGGTGGTCTTCGAAATTTTTGGCGTTGCATTTTGTGGGCCAAACGTTTTAAAATCTTTAAAAACATTAATTTTAAAATTAATTTATTCCGAGTTTTATTGTTCCTCCATACGAATTAAACTGCATACTCAAAGGTTTAATGTCGATTTTGCGTGGATTTACCGTGTAAGTTTTTGCGGCCCTTTCTGTTTTCGCCGGTTATCTTGGTTCTCTGTCGGATGGATGCAGACACAAACTACTTGTATAGAACTGAAACTGAATGTTTAAGCTAGCCTAATTTAGGCCCTATAGCCTACGTAAATCATAGATACTTTTTTATTGGTATATGTTTCCTTGAAATGGTATGAAAATTGGTTGTCGTGCCCGTCTTAATTTTTCTTCAATTTACAATAAAGCTATATCTCATTGGAAAACTTCATAGGTGCTCTTCATTCAAGCGTAATTTATTTATTTAATTGTGTAGTATAGCATAGTTAATTTTTCGTTGGCAAAGTACAATTTGCATGGATTCGTCAAAAAGTAATACATATAACCATACACCTTACTTACAGAAGTATATATTACATTTTTCATTACATAACGCAATATTGTGGAATCTATCAAACAAAAGAATATAGTAGATAAATGAAACAGATATATAAAACAAAAGAAGTAGTAGAAGTAACTAATATGTAAAACAAAAGAAGCTCAGAATAGAGAAAATTGGAAATTGTATTGAAAATGGCTGATGATGATATAAAACAAACATTTATTCTTAAGAACGCGAGAGAGAACCTCATTTTCTTTTGAGGATGAATGAAACAGAAATTTGCTGAAAAATGTCCCTTGGGTTAAATTTAAAAGATTTTAAAACTCGCCTTGATTAACGCTGTAGATTTAACATATTATGAGGCATTATTTGTAAAAATCTATGAACAAGAAACAACCAAATTTCATATTTCTCGCCAGGACAAGACTTGCCTAAAGCTTTCGAGTGAAAAGTTTCAAAGCAACCTGTTTTCGGTTCAGAATGGCTGGTGTATATCATTCAAATCAATGACTCACTTAAGCTTGTTCTCAAGAAAAAGTCGTTTTAAGTATCGGAAAAAGAGTTTAAAGGGTCGTAAAGTCGCTAAAAGCTTTTTGTAGTTCCCCCATCTTGAAACTGCACCAAATGAAGGTACCAATTCTTTACACTCCGTCCGCGTTATTACAATTTCCATTCCAATCGATTCCTCTATTCCGTCTTATTATTTTACTATCAGCCGATAATATCTATGCCGGAAGGATTCTTTGGTACTCAGTCTGCAGTTCCTTTGCGGTGTACAAGATTATGTAGTAATCTGTGAAAGAAGAATATTATTTGAACCAAAATAATGTTTTTGTCTCAACAAACAAATTTGTTACTACCAAATATTAACACGGCTGTCATTTCTTCGAAAGGAATAGAATTATTTCGCAAGCATGTCAATAGGTACCTACTGGCAGTGTCAAATATAGTTTTCTTTCTATGTAACATATGTGCAGCTGTACACACGAATTGCTATATTCAGCGCATTTCCAGTAACAGCAAGAAATAACAATTTCAAAGAGTATAGAATTTTCCGTCAATCGAATACTACATTTTAACTGTGGTACACATGCGATATGAATACTGAAAATTGCTGTCCTAGGGCCGACTTGAACCAGAGGCCCTCGGTACAAGGAACATGTTGATATCCCGATACTTTATGCTTCAGTCTAATAGAGAGAGTTAAAGTGTACTTCTCGACCCCCTTTGTGGCTTGGTCCTCAGCTAGCTCCCAAATGCAAATTGGCCTAGGTCCTTTTAGATCCGTTCATGTGAAGCCAAGAGAGAATTGGGTAAACAAAGAAACCACGAAAATATATTGCGTATCTTATCCTCAGCCTTAGTTAGTGGGGAGTTTAACGAACGAGTGGTGGCCATCAGGTGCATAGAGACCGTCGGATTAATTAGGAAATCCATTCGCCTCTCGGAGCGTGCCTGGAACGTCTGAAGAGTAAGTCTCAACAATGGAGGCCCAACAATCTCTCCCATTCCTCAATTGTCGGCAGCGTCGGCTTCTGCAAAGCGACGGCGCGCATTTCCTTTTCCTCGCCTCGGCGCCCTCGTGGAAACGCATTTTGGGACGCGATTTCCTTGTTCCGCTTTGGCACGTGCCACTTCTTCGCTTAACGGTTGACGGCACGCGAATTGATTCCTTGCTAAATATACCAGCGCTGCTTAATATTCCCGAGCTCATAGATATTCATTTCTGAATACTATCGATTATCTTGTTTCTATAATACATTTTAAAATCGTTACCTAGAGATCCGCCATGACTAAGTGGTGTGTAATGACTGCTGAAGCTTTTGGAATATGAAGACCGATTTACGCAAATGTGTATATCGGAAGAAAGAACAACCTTGGGACTAAAGATGCTTTTGCATTGTAATACAGGACGAAATTTTAAAATTAATGATTCCTCAGCTTATGAAGAATCACTTTTGCCGTTCTGAGCCTTCTTTAACTGAAAATCGTTTAATCTTTAGATTCAAAATCTCGAAGGATGCCAGAAAACTGCTGAAACAAACTGCATGCCAGTGAAATAGAAAAGGCAGTATCCGTTAATTTTTGGTCATTTTAACGATATTTCAATTGCATGCCCTCGTATCCACTAGAATGGAATGAAATAGAAGTAAACTTAGCTTAAGACGTATTCGTCAGCTGAGGCAGAAAACTAACGAAATAATTTGTCAACCAAAAGATCGCGCCTTCGCGAACCGCCGGCAAAATGCCCCTCTGAGACCGAAGCAGGAAACAAGGGAAGGAAACGAATTAATCCGTTAACTAGATTACCAGAAGGCAGGTAAATCTCATGGAGCGTAAACCTCGAATTCATTAACAGCCGTGTTCCAATTTTCTTACCTTAAATCTAACTTTCTACATCTTTCCGTACAATGAAAATGGTTACTAATTTGCCTAGGTATCACTTTAAATTTTTTAATAGTTACCACTTTATTTATTTCGTCGTATAGTTACGAATGGACTTCTAATCTATGTTCAGATTTCAACTCAGCCTTTATATACAAATCAATTGAATAAATCAAAAAGTTTTCGTGATGAAAAAAAATATATGGTAGAATATTAAACTAATAAATATCTAATTTTCCTCTTTCCAAAGATAATCTGCATTCATCAAATTTATTATATGATTTTTATTCGCAGTATATGGTCTCAGATTAGGCGAATGTTTTCAAGACCTTATTTTTAGACAGACTTCATTTTGATTGTCATTTATCATTTGAAGAGACTGTTATGAGTAAGAATATTATAAAAGACAAGCTAGGTAGCAATTTTGCCTTCGAAAGATAGATGGGATTCATCAAATTCACTGGTACACCGATGTGTATACCTGTATATATTATTATTTTCATATGCATGTGTGCTACTCTGTAATATGGCGCAATATACTGTTTACTTCTCGGAAATTTTCCGACAGACAGATCGGAGTCAACGCTTTCAAGGATCTCATCCAAAACTCTACCACCATAAAAAATATTAATCATGTTATTTCTTAATGCATTCATATACTCCTATGGTATGCCAGATAAGAGGCTTATTTTTCACCTTTCCTTCGAAGTCGCGAGCGGAATCAACTTCCGCATAAGTCAACTCAGAAGTGCGTAAGAGGCAAAGAGATGGGAAGCGTTCCGTACGTGGGCGCCATTGTTCTTACATCGCAGTCTCACTTTTGCAACCTTTCTTCCTCGCAGTTTGGCACATTATCTTCTGCAGATGAAATGTGCGCATTGGGATACGAAAGATTCTTAATGCGAAGTTGGCAGCATTGAAGTCGATATCTACATCGGTCATCCATGACTTCAGGTTTGCGTTTTTATGCAATCGATGGCTATCTTTTGTTTTTCAAAGGATAAGGTAACTGCCTTGTTTTTGATTGATTTTAAGTCAGTTTTTTTCTTTTTTCGTCATCTCGTATCTGGAATGATGTTTGTGATTTTAGACTTCTTTTAAACAATCATGAAATCGGGCGCACGCCCAGGGGTTAAGGCTGACGGGTATAAGCCACCCCGCTTCCCCCAAATTTTCTACATTTGTTCAGAACCAAATTCTCAAGGGAATTATTAACAAATATTTTTACGTTTAAAATTTATTTTTATAGAATGTAATTTCTTATGATGAGAATCATAGAATTATTTCACATGATATCGTAAATTGGAAGGAGTTATAGAAATTATTGGTTACAATCCTTAAGTTCTGCCTCCCCAAGCGAAAATTCTGGATGTGCCCCTGCATGAAATGTTTCGATATTCCGAAGAAGTATTATTACACTATTTACAAGATTTCATCCAAGTTTTCCAATCTTCTGTTATCTTCCTAAGGTTGATGTCTCCTATCTTTTTTCTGAGGACCCATTATATAGTAGATCGTCTTTGATGATTATAGGTACTACAAGAGTTGCATTAATCTTGCGTTACGTATCCTTTGTTTGCAAATGAGAGTACTGTACTGTTGCGTTATAATTTTTAAGACGGTTGTAGCAACTCTAAATGAATTTGACCACTGGTTCTACCTATGCTATTAGCATTCTGCAAAGTTGTTAGTTTTGCCCATTCGTAAGTATGTTTTAAGCTGGAATTTCTGTGGGGCAAAAGGTATTTGATGGTATATTGTCAAAAAATATAATCGCAGAATAAAGTCGTTTTCAGCGCGTTTAAACACTGGGTCTTTCAGACCGCTATCTTTGGCTATTGCTTCGAGATTCACCTAAATTGGAGATGATCTCTTAGAAATGCCTTCTATAGTTCATTTAAATAGTACCGTAATATTGGAATTATCTCCATTATAACCGAGAATTGGGCAATATTTTCGGTTTGGGTCTTAGGTGGAAAACTTCCGTTCGTTTCTTTCGTTCCGCTCGAAAGCCCAGCCAGGAATGCATGTCGGGGTCTATGGGTTAAGTTTGTGTAAGAATGTGAACAAATGCACAGACTCGTGCATCAAGATGCATAACAAACAGATTCGGGTCTCGTTGGAAACGGTTTACGGCCACTCAGCGAAAAAGAAACCAAAAAAATAACTGCGAAAGCAGGAATTCTTGGTATGCCAGCCTCGAGGTTTGCTTTCGACAAATCGCTTATTCCCATTCTTTCGACAATTCATTTATCTCTTTTATTCAGCTCATACAAATGGTGAAAATGTAGAAAAATTCTCTCGATCCTTTTATTCACAAGCGTATTTTATGTTCCGTGATTTTTGGATGCGAAAAAGGTAAAATGTTATAGTAACAAATGGGATGGGAAAGATCGATGAGTTAGAGTCTGTAATTTCCGAAAACTTGCAATGTCTTCCTTGATTCCCGTTGAAGTACAAGCTTTCTAATAAGAAAAATATTCTTATACTAATTCTTATGTAAGTATTCAAATGATTCGAGTGATCTATAGAAGTTGTATATACATAATGAATCTCTAGGTTCGAAATTCCCTCTCCTCTGTGGAAGAAGCCTGTATCGTCCATCGAAAATGTTGGTTAAAAGTCGACAGTCTCCTAACCGACAGGCTGTTTGGAGGACTTCCTTTCTTCGACATGTATTTTAGTAACAATTTATGAAGTGTAGTGTCGAGCTACCGAGTATAGGTTAATGGAATTATCCGTTCTAATTATGTACGTGTAAATGCCATTTCAAAGTAATTTGAGATCGTGAGTAAATTATTACTATATAACACGTTCTTTTTAAGTTATTGTATTTGAAAATCAATGTTTTTTTAAAGTTTATGCACTGATATTTTTTATTTGTATATGTAAGAATTCTGGTGAATTGTTCGAGTGAATTGTTAAATGAACATGGCGTTTGTAATGTTTTTATTTTATTTTGTAAATTATTATTGTTTAAATTGTAAATTTGCGTATTTTGCGTAGTATTGTAGTTAACGGAGGAGGTGGTTAAACACTAATGTTCTCCAGTTGTATATGTAGAACTTTGCAACACTGTTTTTTTAACTGCACATGGTAGTGTCAGTTAGCGTCGCCACCTGAAGTTGCGTCTAACTGCGGCAGTATTGTATTGTACATACTACAATAAATTATAGAGATATCTTTTCACGTCCATTTGCAGATTCTGTTCTTAGAAACTCCAAAAAATCACCTTGCAATAACCGTGAAAAGCGAGGAACTTAATAGTGAATTAGGGTTCTCGATACAGTGGATCATAGGAAAAACGATGGATCTTAGGCCGTCGGCGTCTCTCCTTCAGCTGAGCTGAAAGTAAGGAAGAAAATTATGTAAGAGGTTGGAAAATTGAGTTAATTTTCTTTCCGAACCATTGGAAGCGGAATTGGCGCCGCAGTAATGAAGCCAATGAAAAAGGAATCGGCCAAAGGATCATTGAGTCGTAGTCATGCCTTTCCGATGTCGCGTCTCCGGGAAAATCTCCGTTCGAACATTCTTCTTTCCGGTTGTCAACATACACAATCACAATTTTCTAATCTTCTAAACCTTTCCATTTCTTAATGAAAGGGAAAGGTCGCCGTTTCATTTTTCCTTTTTTTCTTTCCCACTGGTAGAAAGTCGATAATTCGAGCCTTTCACTCATTTTTTCATCCGTTTAAGTACTATTTAGAATGTAATGTTTCCGATCAGAACGTCTCTTTCTTTTTTCTTCGAATTTCTCGAGATATATTGGAGAATCCGGTAAGGTGTGAAAGAGTAGTGTACCTTTGGGGAAATTGCCCTTGAGGACTTACAGAGTCATCATACTCGAGATTACAATTATCTTTTCACAATAGGCGCATTATTTCTTGAATACGGTAGCGTTTGGTAAGTCATTGAGTTTCAGCGTTTTCGAGCACAGAAGTGCGAGAATTAACCAATAGAATTGTTAGTGAAGCAGTTTAAGGCAAGATTTTTTTTAATTTTACAAAGGTTTTCTGAAAGTAGTCTGTCTTGATCCAGCTTTACAGAAAACATTTACTTGAGCTATGACCAAGATACCAGTTTTCAATGAAAATAACATTTCTTGCCAATAGAAGTAATAATGTTTACACTCTATATGTGAAATGAGTATTCAAGGTTTAAACTACGGTTAGAAGGGGATGATAATATAAGTGTCCTTTTATGGTTTTCTTTTCTTCACACTAATTCAGTCCTCTCTATCCCTTTAGGGCTACCTTCACCGGTGGAGATCGAGCCCTGAGTGCCCCATCGGACCGAGGCAATTACAGGACCTGTTCGGGAACATCGAGGACATCTATCAGTTTAACAGGTAAAAATGACTAACCTGCAGCCAAATCATGAGAGTCTAGATCGGTTTCTGCTTTTAGTTTCACACAGGATTGACCTCTCCCGATTCCTCCTCTATGCTTCGAAATAACGAGACATTTTTCGTGAATAACATAAGAAGCTTCAGTGAAGGTATCGCATCAAGGCATGTGGGAATCTAAAGCAGTTAATTTGAGTCGGCCAATCCATGTTGTTGTTTCTAACTTTCGATGTAGACCGAGGACCCGTAGGTGACCCTCTGAAGCCCTAACATGGTGCGCCTGAAGAATAACATTTTTGGGGTTTCACCGAGAACTGTTTATCACATCCGAGTTGTAGCAGATTCGTTTTTGTAATTATATCGAAATGTTTTAGTTTCGACCATTCCATCGGAGGTTTTACGTGAATAAGCAGGTTGCGTCGCTGATATTTTGCCAGGAACTATCCAATTATTTATGCAGTTCTGTCTCGTAGCACCTGATTATCTCGATATATCATCTTTTATGTGTCACGTATTTCAGGCTGAAAGCCTGTCACAGCAACACCCCCGTAGCAGGCAAGTTGTAGTTAAAATCTTGGTATCATGTTTTATGCAAAAGATCTGGACTTCCTCCAGGATTCACTCGTGACCTCTGTGCTTGAAAGATATTTGAGCTTAAGAAAGTTTTCTTTGGCATGTTCGTGGATTTAATATCAAGGATTGGAAAATTACGAGTTTTCCAAGGACGAATCGTTGATTCACACCAGGAAGAAGTGCACTTAAGAATTATATTATTGTGAATGTAAATAAGTTCTGGGTTGCGAAATTGGATATTTACAAATAAACCTGAAAACATCCCATAACTTAAAGATTATTATTCGATGATTCTTAATAAAAAATCATTTTCATTCATAAGTATGTACTTTTTTAAAATTGTGGAACATTAACGAAAACGCGATTTTAATAGTTTCCTCCGCACAAATAATGGGAAGTAAATAAGTGAAACTACGAAGATATTTACTTTTCAACTTTGTTTTCATCTTTTTGTAAAAGAGACTCTTAAATAAACTCTTTCTATTAATGATGTGAGTGTTAGATCGATTGTTCTCTTTTAGTTTTATATACAAATTTACTATTTGCTAAAATTCAGCTGCAATATGAAGAGTGTAAAAATTAGTGGAAAGGATTTGGTCAAACATGTCCTTTTACCTCTAGGAAACACTTATAATATTTCTCAATTTTGTTTTTTCTTGGGAATCTTTCTTGATCTTTTATTATTTGCCAAGTTTTGATAAGGAATCACTATATTTCTTGTGTTACTTATTGACAGATATTTAACAAAATTAAATTCCTTTCAGTGGATTCCTTGGTGAACTGGAGCAGTGTGGCCTCGACCCTGTCAAAGTTGCCAAAACATTTGTTAAAAACAATGCAGGGTTTTCTATTTACACCGATTACTGCACAAACTACCCCAGGTAAAAAGCTAACAAAAGATCCAAAACCAGTTTTTTTGTAAATTATAATGTCAGCTTATTTTTGTGTCAAAAAAAATATGAATAATAGTTAAGTTTGAAACATTATGAAAGACTATAGTTATATGAATGTTATTAAAATCATATTATAAAATTGCAGGACTGTATCTGTGCTGACAGAGCTGATGAGGCAGGACATGACAGTGAGACTGTTTAGAGAGCGGCAGGGGGCTCTGCAACATACATTGCCCCTTGGTTCCTATCTGCTGAAACCTGTTCAGCGTATCCTCAAATACCATCTTCTTTTGCAGGTATTTTTCTATCATTCTATATAATGCAAAGGGGCATTTTTATCATTGATCCCACTTAGGCAAAGCAAAATGTTTCTCTGGCACAGCCAGGCAATAGTATTTGTATATCATATATACACATACATAATTTACTGTATTTTAATCATTGCAAAACACATTGAAGTGAATTAATCTAAATTCATTTTTTAATAATTTTCTTCCTTTAAGATAATTGATGAATAATCTCTCTGCATTGTACTGATTTATTTCATTCACTGATGTATTGATGTTGACGTTTCAGAATATTGTCAAACATTTTGGGAAAGACAGTGAAGGCTATCGAGATATAGCAGATGCTTTATCAGCAATGACTGGAATTGCCCACCACATCAATGATATGAAGAGGAGACATGAGCATGCAATCAGAGTTCAAGAAATCCAGTCTCTTCTTTATGGATGGGAGGTGGGTGCATTTTTTCAACCAAAACATTCATCACTTCCTGTTAATAAACTACCGTATTTTCTGGTAGATAACCCGTGTGTTATCTATACAAAAAATATACAAAAATGATAAAAATAATAGTGATTTACAATGGAAAATCTCATTTCATTGAATATCTTGAATATTGAACTCTGAAACAAATGACTAAACAACACACGTCATATATCGTGGAAGTCATGGAGTACATATATACTTAGGCACTAGGGCAATTTTATTTCGACCAACATATTGTAAATGTTAATGTAATCAAGTAATTCCATTCAAAATACAAGAGAAATTATCATAAATATTACAGTAGTGAAAAAAACATTCTCGTCAACATAATAACAATTTTGAAACACACGTTATCAATGCATTTATCACAGAAGAAATTTTTGAAATGCATGTTATCATATTATTATTATCAGACCCATATATTACATTATCACAGTGAAGAGATTTTAAAAATGCATGTTATCTAGTAGGTGCATGTTATGTACCAGAAAATATGGTATATTGTTTGAAAAGAAACTGCTGGCATCTGTAACAGGTTATTCTCATGTACATACTATATTATTCCTATTCTTTGCTGGAACAACAGTTTTATCCTCTAGTTTTTAGAAAAATTTCAACGTTTTCCTCACTGATAGCTTTGTGTTAGTAGTGAATTAATTGACGATAATAATGTTTACTATTCTCCAGACATTATTTTATGTATATTTAATACAGAGATGAAAATGATATTCTAATCAGAGCCTTTTTGCACATAGGGAGAAGATCTTACAACTTTTGGTGAGCTTTGTGCTGAAGGAGCATTTCGAATGCATGGAGCGAAAGCCCTTCGTCATGCATTCCTCTTTGACCGCATGCTTCTACTAACCAAGAGGAAGGAGGAAGGGATGCTTACCTACAAAGCTCACATACTGGTCTGTATTTACCTATCAGCCATTTCCTGTATCATGGATTAATAGAAAAGGTTTTTAACGGAAAAAATTATTTGCAGTGTTCCAATCTGATGCTCATTGAAAGTGTTCCTGGGGAGCCTTTAAGTTTTCATGTCATTCCATTTGACAATCCTAGACTTCAATATACTTTGCAGGTGAGGAAGATAAATTTAAGGATAGAAATTCATTTAATATAAAAAATATTATAGTTTATGCATATTTTCATATTAGCTCATATCTAAAGTAGTTATGCATAATTAGATGAAAACATGTGAATGAGTGTATTTATCCTCACTAGGCCAGAAATTTGGAGCAAAAACGTGAGTGGACTCTGCAGTTGAAGAGGGTGATATTGGAAAATTACAATGCAGTGATACCAACCCATGCAAGGCAGCTTGTTATGGAATTGGGACAGAATAGGA
>KZ308272.1:967022-978428 GCA_000376725.2 Ladona fulva
GATAAAATCTGAGAGACATAATTAATATTAATTGGCACATCTACATTACTGCTTACGTGTATATATAAAAATGAGTTCCTGCATTATTTCTGCTATTTTTGTGATTATTTTCAGTAAGCAATATATTTTTCTTTAAATTTAAATTATAAAAATGTGCGATATTTTTCAGGTAAATGTTTTCGTTCATCTCTCATAAAATTTTATAGCACATTCAGCGTCCAAAATTTTTATCTAACTACTCAAATTATGAAAAATTGGAGGGAAAATAAAAAATCGTAAAGGAATCGGACTATTAGCAAAAGAAAATACGAGACAATAAAATTATGAGACTTGTAGGATTTGAACCCCAGTTTCACTACATAGCTTTCCAGCACTTTGTCAAGTCAGCTAAATCACTCTTTAGAAAATACGAAGATCTTATTAACTTAGTTTTACTTTCGTTCTGGTACATACAGTGCCACCACAACCTTGCGGAACTTTCTTGCACTTTTTGAAGGCCGAATTCAGATTTTAGAGGTCGTACAAGGTTAAAATCGCCAATTTTAACCCTTTTTTCCAAAATTCACGAACTCGCTCAGCAAACTTAACCCTTTGGGCCCAATTTAACCCTTTGAGCCCAACTTAACCCTTTGGTTCCAAGTTAACCCTTTCGTGTCCTTGACGTCATCGTGACGTATTACGACGATTATGACGCACGGGTTTGGCGCCAATTTAAAATTACTATTTTAATACTAAATTTTACAATTCTTGTTTCCGAAATCAGGCCATTTTGGATTTATTTTTCTTGTATTACTTGAACGCCATTTTCCACAATAAAAATGACTATCTAAATTTTTATACCCAAACGTGCAATACGTGATGAGAACGCGGCGATTCAAAATCATGAAGTGGAATGAATTATTTCAAAGTTTTTCTTTTTCAAAAAAGCTGTCTTAAATTCTTTTTTTTTTAACTCTATGCTGCCATTACAATGGCTTTTAACATATTTTTTCACAAATAATCTGTTTTCAGTAGTACGGAAGGATTGAATTTTAAGAAAATTTTGAAAGATTGCTTTTATCGAAGAGAAATTTTAATATTTCCACCGATTTTCATCTGAATATGCCAACAGGGAGACAATTTTCTTTTTAGAAATAGGAACAAAAAATTACAATTTTGATTTTTATTTACAATACACAGTAATCAATACATTGATACACAAATACAACATTGTCGAGCACACGTACATATGCTACGAAATGAATAACTGTTATCGTATTTTAATTAAAATAAAAATATTTTTAATTTACAGTGCAATGATAATGAAGCTGGGTTTTGGATCTCCTCTTCCTGGATTATAGGATTTAATTCAGTTCCCACGATGCAGCAGCCAGGTACTTCCTATCAACATCTTCCACAATCATGAACCTAAATTCAAAATCACAAGCAACAAACATTTAGAGGAAGAATTTTCAGACTACCCTGTCGGTCACACAAGAGCACCCACTTATTTATAACAATTTAAGAATTGTCATGTTCAGTATAATTTACACGTATTGATACGAAACCGAACATAAAGTTTGAATTAGCAAATCCTGTTAATCAGGTCCGGCCAAAAGGGAAGTTCTGTGGTTGCCTGGCATCCGGGCTCCCAAATAAGAGGGACCTTGGAAACTTATTTATTTTGCTTACTTTATATTTGAATTTTTGAACATTTATTACCTATTAAAAATTACTTACGGTGTCTAAAGAAGCAGAGAATGCGGCCAGGTTCGTGTTTCCACCGGTGCCCCTTTGGTAGATGACCGGCCTTGATGTAAACGTAAATAGGAATATGAAGAGAGAAAGTTACAGATAGACGTAACAAAAATAAAAAAGAAATGTAAATTTTCACTCTTCAAATTATATTTAAAAACCGGTTTCGGATACATCGCCATCATTAGATAAAAAGAGCACACGGAAAGCAAGCATTTAAATATAAGCAAGCAAACCGAGACCAGACTAACTGTCCCATTAAGGTAAGGGTTCAGGAGCACCTTCGGAGCTATCGTCTTCAGAATGCCCCCTCTTCAGCGTTTGCAGCCCACCTCCTTGATAGCGGCCACCGCAGCTCCTTTTCGGCAAACTCCTACATCGGCATTCGCACGGGAGAAAGCTTTAGAAACCATTGAGATGTGTGACTTTCGCGGACCTCACCAATGAGTGCACCTTTCCTTACCCTCCCCTCAAAAATACTACCTATACTAATATTAAAATGCTCCATTAGAGTGAACATTTTACTACACCACACAANTCTTTAATAAAGAAATTTTAAAAGTCATATTCCTTCAGTAATTCTTGTTCAGTGCATAAGTGCACAGGAATTTAAACATTATTCACACATCTAGATCTCAAGTAATTTTGAATTATTTTCAAATTAGGTAGTGATTATGTGGTGTAATAGGGTATGCAGAGTATGTGAGGCAAAGGGGCTTCCATGGAAAGGGTCCCCGAACAGCTGCTCAGACTGAAGTGGGATCAGCAAGAAAGACATTAACTTTACCTTCTACTTAGGGACAAATTGCCTGGTGATCCAGTCACATACTGGATTCTTTTCTACCACTCAGTTCAGGGCAAAGTTTATTAAAATGTCCAGATCCTGGCTTGAAGCCAAAACCATGAAGTGCCCTAACTACTACACCACTAGGGTCAACAATAAGTAGATTTAACTACACTCCTGTTACAGTTCTTACAATTTATGTATAGTATTTGCCTATTGCTGATAGATTTTTCTAAAATTCTACTATTTCCTGATTTTAATTAACATTGGGAACTTTTTAAGATAATTAGGATTTCATTTTGAGCTTGAGCATATCAGTTTTATATTGGTGATTTAAAGTTGTTTCAGCTCCATATCCTCTTACCTTATAAATCTCATCAATAATCTATTTCTTTCTTGTTCCAACATCATCTTAGATATTCACCAATCTTTACTTTCTCTAGTCAAAGACTAGAAAATTTTATTTTGATGATAATTTTATTTCCTCTTAAGCTTTTCTCTGCTGTCTATTTTGAAGGATATTTGAAAGAAGATTTCAGAATGAGCTGGGTGTCCTGAGGATGATAGGGCTACCTGATTTAATGAAAATCATTTAATAAAACTTTAAAAAGTGTAATAATGTTTCAGCTTTCCAGAGGTTGTAACAATAAGCTTTATCGAAATATGGATCCTTTCTACATTATTGTCTTGCCAAATAAGTCATTGGAGTCCTATGATGTAATCTTCATGTTGCTAAAATGTTTTAACTTGCAATGTTATTTTTCATTGAGCTGATTGAACACCAGGAAAGTAGAACTGAATAATATATCACGATTTTTTACAAAGTAGTTTTGTAGTACAATTTGAAAGGTGCACGAAAAATAGGATTAAATAAAACAATTTTTATTAGTAATTATTGTTATCTCCAACNAACGACTTCCATATCTTTCATTATAGTTATTAAATTAAAATCTATCTTAATTCCTGATGTAACTAGCAATTATTCTATTATATTATACCTCGACGTCTTTCCGCGAAAGATAGTGGACAGGAATTCCTTCCGTTGCTCACCTTTCCAGTATTTTCGACGGGTTTGTTGACCTTTCTCCTCACCTTTTCCACCCTAACTCAGTAATTCTTCAGGGCATTTTCCGGGAGGAACTGGCTCGCAAAGGATCTTTGTTTTAGACTTCAACTGGACCTGAATGAACGAAATCTCATTCATACTTTTGTAGGTACAAATTTGGCCTGCAAAACAAAATTGAATAATAATTATTTCGTATTCCAGTAATTCACAATCATACAATACGATTTTTTTAGTCATAAAACGATAAGAAATGCCTTATAACAAACCTTAGTCAAATGGCGCCCACCTCACGCAGGTATCGCCTGGAAAAAGTAATAGTATTTACAGTTAAGTTACCATATGCCGATAGAACAAAACGCTACTTGTTAGGAAAAAAACTATTTGAGAGGCTTAAAGGTTATCAGATTTCAACAAAAATTACGTATCCTTACTCCTCAGTCCTTCATGATTGCTTGGAATCCATCAAATCGTAATTTTCGCCTCCGCTTATCTTTGCCGTTGTGGTCTCCTCAAAAAAGTCGAATATTTTTTCAGGTCAACCATACTCAGACTAAGCATCGGATCCTTTCGGATTGGTCAAATGAAAAGTTTAAAGACATTGCAACAGCTTTGTCTACCACAATGCATTAGAATACTCTACCTTCTTTAATAAAGAAACAGTAAGTTCAAAATGTAAATACTCACTATGTAAGAATATTCGTTATCCATTACTTTGGTACGTTTCCCGTGATTCACCTGTAATGAATCCTTTACCTGACGGCGAACACGAGACATGACATCCTACTCGACTCCCGCAAACCTTCAGATAGAAACGACAGTACCCACAATGCAACGAAAGGCGTTCCACCTGCAAAAGCTCCCTCTGATTGTGAAGAGCGACGAAAAGACCTGCACATCGTCTCGCGTCGGAATTCTCGGAGAGCAGTGTTAATTCATCCATTTAATCACAAATATGGAAGCCTCCCTTAACGCCCAATATTAACTTTTAATTACTCATCAAAATTTATCGCATAAGTATAATTGTCTCATTCAATTTTATCTCCCAATTGATTAGGCTAGAATACCTGTAGAAAGGTAGGATCCAGAGGGGGAGACCGCCCCCCCCCCTCCTGCTTTACGATTTCGATTTTGCAAACTAAGTAGTACGGCAAGGAACTGACGAGTAACCAAAACAGAAACACGGTACATAAACACGGTAATTCTAGCGAGCTTTTCCTGAAATTTTTTGCATCTGTTGAATTTAAAATGACACGGCACTCGTGAAGTATTACTCAAAGCGTTTAAAAGAGATGTTCGTTTCGCTTGAGGTGTTTTGTGGATAATATGATGTTTTTGCGTGGGTAATTTTCATGTTATCCATGGTGAAGAATTATTTCGTAGAAATTAATTCTTTCTTTAGAATGCTATTTTTTCCGAGGAAGGGGTCATTTATCTTTAATGCCTTAATAAACGTTCTGAAAGTAACCCTGCTGGTGTATTAGTTTGAATGTATACGTATGATTTAACAATGCAGGCAAAGTACCCAGGTGGAAGACGGTCGGAAGAAATCTTTATTCAGTATAGCCAATGAAAAAATATCGTTTTCGTTGTTTATATTCATGGTAATATATTTAGAGGAATTAAATTTAGATAACCTCGAGAGAAATTTAACTCATTCTCTACGTTACAATTTTCTTAGAGTATAAAAATGCAAATTTGAAACAGAACGAGTTTGGGTATTTACAACATTAATATCCGAGATATGTACTATCACATTATTATTCATTTCGTCCTTATATTATGTCACTCTCTATTGGGGGATTCAGGAATTCCAAAAATGCCGTGACATCGTTTAGGGATGGCTCCTATGTGTGCATTAGATACATTAACATAAATACAAAAGGAAAATAAATGGAAATGGAAGTGCACAAGGATATGAATAAAAAAATTTCTTGCGTAATTGTTACATTCTAAAATTAAATTACATGACAATTTCCATATGAAAGACACTGAAAGGAAAAACTAAAGTTAAAAACACTGGTTAAATTCTGCCAAATAGACAATGTTACTTCCTTTACTCTTTTACCTGATGATGGCGATGTAGCCGAAACCGGTCGTGAAATATAATTTAAAGTGTGGAAATTTACAAAGTTCTTTTTTATTTTCTTATAATGTCGTTCCATGAAGTCCGGCCTGGTATGATACAATTACAGAAAGACTTATAGAGATCCGCTTTGGATTGAGTACAAAATAAACAGCAAAAAATAAGTTTCTCATGAACGAAAGATAGTTTAAGTTAAGCTTCCATCGTCTCGATACAGTAATGGGAAAGTAGAAATCTTAAAACTTCCCGTGAAATTGAAGTGAAGAAGATTGAAACTAAACAGAGCATAATTAATGACCAAGGCCAATCAAAAGTAGGAGATACAACTTTTTGAAACTATTTCGGCTGAAGCTGTTTCCATGTATTTCATCTGCGCTAAGTTATGAATATATATATGACCCATGAGCACTTACAGAAAAAATAATTCTAAAACAAGTGAAACTGTTTACTTCAGGACAATAAGATAAAAAGTAGCATAAGATGAGTCAACTTACTACAAACATTCTCTGATAGCCATCTTCGGACATCTGGCAGGGGTTGCATCCCAGCTCCGCCTGATTACTCTGCACCCAGTATGGATCGCCAGTAAAGAATTTAATTTGCCTGTTTATTTTCCCAGGATATCTGATGCACTTTTATTTGGTTCCCATTAAATCTTTTAATAACGTCTCTTCGGCATCTCATTGACAAGTACACCACCTTATTATCGGTCCTCCTCCCCTATGAATACCACCAACTAATCGTCACTGCATGAAAACAATCAAAGATAGTTAACAAATGTAAAATGAATATTGAACGACTTCCATATCTTTCATTATAGTTATTAAATTAAAATCTATCTTAATTCCTGATGTAACTAGCAATTATTCTATTATATTATACCTCGACGTCTTTCCGCGAAAGATAGTGGACAGGAATTCCTTCCGTTGCTCACCTTTCCAGTATTTTCGACGGGTTTGTTGACCTTTCTCCTCACCTTTTCCACCCTAACTCAGTAATTCTTCAGGGCATTTTCCGGGAGGAACTGGCTCGCAAAGGATCTTTGTTTTAGACTTCAACTGGACCTGAATGAACGAAATCTCATTCATACTTTTGTAGGTACAAATTTGGCCTGCAAAACAAAATTGAATAATAATTATTTCGTATTCCAGTTATTCACCATTATAAAATACGATTTTTTTAATCATAAAACGATGAGAAATACCTTATAACAAACTTTANAACGTACATTTAGAGATAGAGACGGTGCTTTAAATAAAGCATTATTTAATATTATAAAAATCTTATTTCATTCCTTCCTCAATTCAGTCAATTTATACATCTGACCTCTCAAAAGGTCACTTAGTTATAATGTTTTAATATATTATCAGGACCTATGTCGATAGTAGGAAGCCAATTTTGCAGCTTCGAAATACTTGAGCGAGCTGCGCAATTTCCAAAAAGCTTTTTGCAAAAGTTATTACAAAAGTCAAAATCTCCTGAAGTATGCGTCCTACAGAATAAGTTAATCGGTCATATTTTAATAATCATTAGATTTCCCACATTTCAAGCCCAAAATCAGCTCTATACGTTTCGAACTATAGATCTTCAAAAATGTGCCATTTTTCACTCAACTTCTCTCTCGCAACTCATGCTGATTTGTGAGGGAACGAGCGAAGAGGGGATGATTTGGAGGAGTAGGACTGCTAGAGGCGGCGAAGGGTCCCTCCGGTTTTAATATAAAATCAGAAATTTAAGCTTAGGCTAATACTACGTGTATATTCCATGGTGCAGAGTTTGCGGGTGTCGCAGCGTCGCCAGTAATGGTCTTTCAACCATTAGGGGTTAACTCATGAGTCGCATAGTCGGCGAAAAGTCGTAAGACCATTACTAAAGAAGTTGGGAACCCGCAACTCTGTACCATGAAATAAAACCAGAATTTCTCATCGATGGCGTGTGGGAACCATTAGGTTTGCTACTCTGCAGGTATACAGGTATACTAACTACAAATTTCGATTCGGTTTATTATAAACAAGTATTGGAGATGTAACACATCCTAAGATGGTAAATAAACAAAACTTAGAATGTTCTACAGCAGAGATTTCTAATTACGACAGGTTTTAAGATGACTGTCTACGGTCAAGTTCGGTCGAATCTCTACCGTGGAAGGTACAAAGTTTTGTTACTTTACCATCTTAGTAAGGTGTTCCACGAAGCCCAATCGTCACTTATTAATTTTATTCATTCCCATTGACTTCGTTTACTTCCAGTCTGCAGGAGATCAAGCGATGTTCACACTCTCTACGAATCCAGATACAATACCAGTAAAAATTTAGAGAAAGTAGATTTTAATGAAAAAGCTTCAAATAAAAGGGGAACAAGTAGAATAAGCTTAGGATATATAAGTATGAAAGAAACCAGATGAAAATAAAAAGAACGCAGATCACATGGTCGCTGCTGATTTGCAACTATGAGTTGAGGAGTTGATGGTGGACACCTTCGACGCGTCCGCCTGCAGTTCAACGAGTCCTTAAACAGGAGAGGGAATATTGGAAGCTGCAGGAGCTTGGTCCACTCCATTGACGAAAGAGTGCAACATTCCGCATCCACTTTGCATCACTCCCACTTTGTCACCCACCAGCGAATAATTGCATAAAATTAGGGAAAGGAACTGTCTAAGAAATCCAGTATCATAGTTCCAGTGGAACATTTCTATGCATGGCATTAGTGTGTGTGCAATTACTGTGTGTGTAGTCTGTTCTTTAGCCGTAGACTACAAATTGTGCTATGCTATGCTATGTTCAAGTAAACCCAAACAATAGGCCAAGAAATAAACATGTATATCGTTACCGTTCTTGGATTCATATTAAAATATATATACTCTAAGTGTATTTATTTCAAAGAGTATTCTTTTCTTTGTAAACTGCATGATTTGCTATGTATATGAAGCTGTTTTGATGGTTAAATCAGAATATTATCATATTAAAACCTTGTTAATTACAAAATAAGCATCAGTGATTTGCTATCCAGCCAAGTGGTCCCACAAAACCAATGGTATTGCTCACTGAAATGTGAGAATCAATGTTTTTGAAATGGTCAAGTAGTGAAGAAGTTAAATGATCTCCAAGTTTTGTGATGAATTGCTTTCATTAACAGCATTTGGTTGTTTATTCAAATCATATTACTAGATTGGGTCACTGAAACATTCGTACGCGAGGTAACAGTGTTATCAATTTAAAGAATGACCTGACAGCATATAAGTAATATTCAAGTGTTAAAGTTCTCCTTTTTAAAGTATAATAATATGCATTATAGTGAAATACCAATTCGAAACTAAGAATAATTTAGTCCTAAATTTGTAAGAATAATCTTGTTCGCATGATTTTGAACAAATATTGCATTTAAAAACCCTTAATTTAGTCCTAAATTTGCAAGAAAAATCTTTTTCACATGATTTTGAACAAATAATGCATTTAAAAAACCTATCACCATATATTCAGATGAAATGAAAATGAATGTATCAAGAAAGAATACAGGTACATCAATATTTCTGATAACATCATTATAGGTAGGTTTGTATACAATAAAAATATGTTTGTTGATTAAACTTCATTCATATGAGCACTGAAAACAAGTTGTTTTTGAAGTGTATGACATTAAATACTTTTCAAGAAGAACTAAAGCAGAATGTAGGTAAACTGGCTAAAATGTTTACTTTAGATAAGTGATGACCAATTTCCTTTTCTTAGTACTACTTAAAGAATTTTCTGCCAAAGTAACTTAGCCTTTTGTTCACATTAATTACCTTATCTGCTGACACTTCCCCTTATTTTTTATTAAGGTATTTAACTTAATACTCACTGAAAGCTATTGTGCTAATCTACTTATTTCTTTACAGGTTTATACTTCAATAAGAATATTTTTCACATTGACTTGATATTCCTCTAAACTATCAAATGATTAATATTTTATCAAATTCAAATTGATGAAGAAATGGGTTCAGTTGTTTTGACCATCAAAATTGAGCAAAACTTTTCCTGCAGATGTTTGCGATAAAATTTGGATATGTGCTTTTCTTCTTGTATTAGTGATTTTATTATTTACCTAATTCAAGCTCTTTGTTAATGTGAACACTTATTTAGTGATGCAGTAGTTAGGAATATTGCTTAGAACATTCATTATAAAAAGAATACATTTATATTCGGAGAGAGTGGAAATGTTAATTCTTGGCTCTTATAGTTTTAAAATGAATATCTGTTAGGAAAAATTTTACTTTTAATTCTTCTCTTCTATTGATACCAACTCAACAGTGAAGTTGTTGAGTTGTCGTTTCATGAGGTCATTCATCATCTTGTCATGAGATGTCGTCTTTGATGAGGAAATTTTGAGGCTTGAATTTCCTTTTTGTGTTGGCTATTCTGAAATAGAGGGGAAATTAATTAATAATTGCTGTTAATACACCCAATATTCATACAATAATTATCTATTGTCCTATAAAATCTTTATCATATGAGAAGGTTGTCATGAAAATACAAGGAAATAGGTTATTCTTAAAACAAATTATTAATTGATTTTAATTTTTTAATCAATGCACAGGAAATATAGATGAATTCACTAGTGGTGATTTATGATAAAACTTGTTTGTATGATTTTTAACATGATATCTTTTCTTACTTCACATGTGGAAAGCCTTGTTGATGTGGGTTGCTTTCAGTATATTTGTTAATGTTGAACTTTTTCAAAACATGAATTTAATTTGGATTAAGAAGAAAAAACAGGAGAGACTTTTCTCACGAATACAAGTCATAGTTTCTTGAGTAAAGTTTCTCTTGTTTTTTCTTCTTGGTTATGGAACACCACAAAATTACTTGCAAGTCAGTTGAGTTTATTAATTTGGAGTTCTGATTAAAGGTTCTTTATTATTATTTTTGAGTATAGA
This sequence comes from Ladona fulva, assembly GCA_000376725.2. Taxonomy (NCBI): domain Eukaryota; kingdom Metazoa; phylum Arthropoda; class Insecta; order Odonata; family Libellulidae; genus Ladona; species Ladona fulva. The sequence continues at coordinate 977,608 of KZ308272.1, forward strand.
AATGGGTTTGAAGATAATGAAGACCATTATCAGCTTACCAATCTAATCAAAACGTTTTAGAGCATGAAGTATTACATTTTCTGTGAAAGGAAGCTGTTAAACCATGTAATAGTATGTTTAACTCTCTCATTACATGGTATTATCAGTTTCTATGCAAAAGTTAAACATCGACTTTTCTATTTTTTGGCAATGTTGTGTAGTATCATGGATTGGAAAATTCATTTTGCTTACATATTTTCCAGATGGTTTGCAACTTTTGAATGCTTAGTTAGAGTATAGCTTTGTTAATTAGTGGATATTGTTTTTCCTTCATCTGGGAAATTGCAGTCTGGAATCAGAATTTCTGATGAGACTCCCTGGATGTCTTTAAGTACTGTCAGAAGAAAATATAGCAACTTTATCAATTGCCACATTTTTCTGGATATCTTCAAAATGTTCTAATATTTTTAAGACTGCATTTATGAAATTTTTTTTGTATCTGCTATTTCATTATTACTTATTTGAACTGCCATCAAAGTATTTACTCCAAAGAAGATGCCTTGAATGTAAGATGATCCCATATTCTCAGCCCTTCAGATTAGTAAAAAAACAGTTTACCAACTTAAAAAAAAATTCAAGATATTAAAAAACAACTTGATGTCAAAAATTGTAAAATAAACATTTAGTTACAATTATTTTAGGTACATTACTATGTAGATTATGCACAGTAATGCTTTGAAATTCAGTGAGAATTTTAAATTAAATATCAGAAAAAAATTATAAAAATGTAGCAAAATTTTATTGAAAACTAAAAATTTATGTATTTAGTGTATACAGCTATC
>KZ308272.1:978478-998323 GCA_000376725.2 Ladona fulva
CATTTTAATTAATATATAAGTAATGCTCTAAATCCAAAATTAATCTTTAAAAATTTTCAGGCTCCAGGCAGTTTTTAAAGAATAAATGAAAAGTTTCTGTAAAATCCCAGTTCATTCTCAAAAACATAAAACATAAATCTTTTTGGTAACATCCAGAAGGATCTAGAAATTTCAGAAAGTATTTCCTTCACAGCTCTTGTACTAGTATTTAACCATTTATATACTTGAAATCCCTTAACTCATCTTTGACCCTTTCTTCACTTTTTCAAATCGTCATAAGGTCCCAAGATCATTCAATTGCTTAATAAAATTTTATTTTTCTTGTTCTGACATTTTACTTTTATTTTCCAGGTCAAATATTTTACCTTCTATACTTAAGATTCAGTTGACTGTTTTGTGGAGGACAAGCAATAGCCGAGAAAAGCAGAGTTTATTTCATAATTCATGGGAGAGACAGGCAACAGGCTTAGAAGGAGCATCTACATCTTCTTTGTTTATCCATCTTATTAACTTCTTTCAACACCTTGCTCCTTCTTCCTCTGCCCTCCACTTCCTTCTCCCCCTCCTACCCAATCATCTATCCCCCATACTGGAACAGACACCTATACCCAAATAATCCTGGCAACTCAGCATCTTCCCATTCGCTTTCTGCATTTCTTTCCCATACACTTCTGCCATGACCTCTGCCCTTCCCCACCCTGACAGTTGCTTTTTCTCCCTTTAAGTAACCATGCCCAGCACAGTGACCCTATTTCTATTCCTTCAAATCTTCCTTAAACCTAGGAAAAGTCCTATGCAATGGAAAAGAAAAAAATATGACCCCTTAGAAAGATTGGGTATTTATAGATTAAAATGCCAGGATTGCAATGCAGCCCATGTTGGCCAAACTTCTCGGAGTTTTGCAGTCAGAAGCGAAGATCATCAAAGATGCTTCCATAATAAATTGTCCACATCCCATTTCTAGAGAATAACCACCCTTCCAATTTTGTCCCAGATATCCTTCACTTCACCATCAAAAGACACTGTCTCAATTTCTTAGAGCAACTAGAAATACGTTCACATTGTGATTCTCCAAACTACTACAACACTCCCTGCTACTCCACTCAGTGCTTTCTTCTGGCAATGCATCCCATTTCTCTTCCCCTTCTTAACCCTCTGGTTATTCCCTCATGCCCTGCACTCTTCCCCCACCTTCCTCCACCCATTCCTTCGCCTTCTACCTTTGCTGCCAGTTTGTATTTAAAGTTTGCGGTTAGAAGCTTTATCACCAGATGATGGCAATAAATCGTTGAAACCGGTTTTGTTATTATTATTTGTTTAATAAATAATTGTGTGGAAAAGTACTTCGACAGTGGAAGAAGCATTCCCTGGAATGAGGCATATTTATGCAAGGAAGAAATACCTAACTCCTTTTTTTAACTTCTCACATTTCCAATTCTCTAATTCCATCACACCAGACATGATTTTTAAGATTCACTTTTGCTTCCTCAAGTTAGGAAACAATTTATGATAATTTTAAAAATTAATTTAATAATATCATAGCGATACCCAGTAAAACCACAAAGTATTGCTCTTAAATGGTGACGTTTGAAGAATTTCTGCAAAATCATGCATTATAAAAGTCCATGCTTTGAAAACTTTCCCCCATCAACTATTAAAATGACACACTGCTACCTAATGGTTAATTATAAATTTCGTCCAGCTATTTTTCTCTGAGCTCAACCAAAAAGCATCAACTTATAAAAAAGAAAATCCTGAAGTTTACTAGAAGTTACTTTAGAAGTTTTTACTAGCAACCAGAAGAAAACATTCTATAGCACATGAAGTAGCATATTTAACCCACACCAATGCATTTATGCATGTCTCAAACTTCCTATTTAAGGACTAAATTTCCCTTTGACCTTGCATGTACTCCTAACTTCAGTCTTTACTTCCAGTTATCACAACGACAAAATAAGGTGAGATTAACCCTCCACAAGCATTCAAAAGATATGTGGAAGAGAAACTGCCATGCGACTGGCCCATATGACTCATCTGCAATGAGCAAGAGATGTTTTCATGCCAATTAACAAAACAGGTTCATACATACACAACAACACTAATGACTAAGCTTATTGTATTCAGTATTAAATTGGACAGTTTTTGGCAAGAGATTTTGAAAGCGATAGTCAGTATAGAGTAACAATATCTGAATTAAATTTAATCACACGTAGTATTCAAAGTAAATACAGTGTAGCTGAATACAATCCTCGAAGTTGAGAAACTTTATAAAACCAACCGAGACCTCATCCACAGAAACTAGGAATCACTTTGCAAATTGTCTTCAGAGTTGCAATGCATGGTAGTACCTCCAGTTTTCAACTTGTCTGAGCCAAGATTCTTTCGTGAACTGCCTCATACTGATGAGAAAAGGCTCAGTACGTAAAAGAAAGGCAATTAATAAAATGTACAGGAAACTTTTATCGTATCGTAGTTATCTTCAAATTACACTTTGCAAATGGTGCTCAAACTCACAAGCAGTTTATTTTTAAGTATATGAGTAATACATTCCACGGATCCAAATAACATGATAATAAAAATATCTCTGAAAAAAATTTTATGTTGCAAACAATTTAAAACCCTCAAGTGGGAAAATAAATGAAAAATTTAGGTAAATTTGAACAATTTTGTTGATATTTACTGTATTTGTTAGTGTGAATAAAGTTATTGCTGTAATCCAAAGCCAAGAAGTAACAGCAACTGCTATTGGTGTCATGATAGTTGAAGTTGGCTCCTAGAGAAGTGAAAAAGAGGAATCTGTTGCCAGTTCCAGTTTTATTTATGAAGAGATACCATACCAGATACAGATATCTGAAAAACAAATTTGGTAATGCTTTATTAATCATTCCATGCTGAATAATGAAAAAGTCATAAAAATGTAAGAAATTAAAATAAATAAAGAAAATAGGTAATATATTTAATGATACATTCTTTAGATCCCCATTTTAATTAATATATACACACATTAGAAGGAAGAATTTTTGGCAGCAGTTGACATAAATTTTATTTCATGATACTTTTAATGTGTTTCAGTAATATATCTTCTTCTATGAAATATAAACAATTAACGCCTCTATGGAAATAATTATCAAGTTAATGTTGTCCATTCAGTCTTCATGAGATCTAGATTAAACAATAAAAATCTAATATTATCTGAATTAATTTGTCATGAGGAATTACATTACTTCTTTTACGTTTTTTTTACTTCTTCAATCGAAGCTCACCACCATCTCAAGAATTTCCTCCATTTCCATTTTTACTTTTGAAGGATCTCTAAGTATATTGAGTATTGATGGATGAATAAGTAATGAAACTGAAATCTACCTTCTGTCAGAGGTCAATTGATTTCAACTATGTACAGTAATTTGAGGATTTACATCTCATATTAAACATCTTTTTATAAGAAGGTCAACTTTTACTCATTAGATTTGATTTATGAATCATATAAAATGTAGGAACAAATGTCACCATGAAATTAATATTTCAGCATAATATTGGATTTAAAATTCATTACAAATGTAGAATAATGTAACAAAAAAGCATAAATAAAATTATTATTAAGCACGTTCTTAACGTCTAATTTCAGATGTTTTATGCAAATGCTTTCTTGTTTTTTAAGTAACTGAGTTGACCATTTGTAGCATGTTTCTAACAAGGTTTCATTATAAAGTAGCTGATTTTCTTCTTTTATCTTTATGCCTAGGAGAGATAGCAATATACCAGAGGAAGTATTCAAAGGAAATTTCATTGAAAAAATACCTGTTGATAAACTTTGTCTGATACAATTATCCTGAAATGCAGTATATACCTATGTATGAGTCAACCTTAATGAATTAAATGTCGATGAAAAAATTTAGTCAACCCATGCAAAAAGTAGGTCAAGTCAGTTAAACAAAAGATGTTATTTGAGGTGTGATAAAAATTCCACAAAATAACTTTTATATACTATAATGGTTATTATACTGAATAAAATAAATATCAATTTATAAAGTTTGATAAAAATCAGCTTGATACTACCAATGAGCCTATTTGTTAGGTTTCAGAAATGTTTTTTGCCTCTAGGACAGTCTATTCAACATTAAAAATGTCAAATCCAATTGACCTTTCTTATGCCTCCCAAAATTCTACTCTTATTCAAGCCTCTTCAGCCTTTTTTCCAACTCAATCTTTCCTACAGTTGCATTCCATTTGTCATTGTATACTTCCTGGCATTTTCTTTCCACATTAAATTTTTATTCAAGGTCCATTGGTTATGAAGCATTTTGCAAATCCTTCCCTGATTTATCGTAATGATCCTAACTTATATCATTTTCTTAATAAAATCGACATTGGCAGGCATGACTTCGTGGAAAGCCATTGCAGAGTGATACACTTGGTAAATTTTCCACAAGGTTTTTATTAGCGACCAGTTTTGTAAGTTGACTTACATCTTCAGCCTGAAGATGTAAGTCAACTTATGAAACCGGTCACTATTAAAAACCATGTGGAAAATTTACCAAGTGTATCATTCATTTCCTTAATCTTACTCGAGGCAACCTTTCCCATAATGATTCTTGTCTCCTGTACCATTGCATTCTCAGGTAGTTCAGTTCCCAGATATTTGTTAGAATATATCTATTTTTACTTGTTCCAATCTGTCTTTCTCCATCCATATTTTTAAGAAACCTCCTGCCTTCCTCTTTTAAATTTATTCTCTATTTATACTATTCAATTTTTGTCCCAAATCTTATAAAGAATCAGAAAGTACTTCTTACATCTCTATTATTACTATCTGGGAATAAGCATACTTCCCTTGTTGACTTTATTCTTTGAAAAATCCTCTATACCCAATCTAAAATGTGAGTATAGGAAAGCATTAGAAACAGCATCAAAATACAGGTAGGAGAAAGGTATTCAAATATTGAAATACCTGTTTACTTGAATCCCTTGATGAATGTTAACGTAACACATCCACTGAAAACCATAGGGAAAACACATTCAATGAGAATGAACTGTATGTGCTATATTTCATCCCAATTAAAGGCAATTCTTTGTGAGTTTGGAAATTCTACATTTAATGGAATATTTACATGTTTATTTTTATTGCTATATTTATCCAATGTAACAAGAAAGTATGTCTTCTCTTAAGGCTGATGAAAATTCACCAGGATTCAAAATTTTTGAGGTAAGTGGTTTGTTTGTACGTACAAAAGGTTGGCAACCACTGATTTAGATTCAGCCATGGTAGGTAAAAAAGGAAGGTATTATTCCAACAGAAAAATCTGCATCTATCAGGATGAGGCAAGCCCCAAAAATCTTTAAAATCAAAGGTGTGTCCCAGTCTGTACAGACCTTATTCCCCATAGAGAAGTAAAGGTGATTTGAACCCAAGTAAAGTGATTGGCAGGTGACGTTGAACTAATTTCACAAACTTGAAAGTTATAATTTTTCAGTTTCTTATCCTGTAAAATGGATGGCTATGAACATCAAACCTTTTAATTTAATGGAGTGACCTCGTAATAATTATATATGTATATAATTACGTATATTACAGTTGAATCCAAATACCTTAACGAAGGAATATAAAAGGCCCTGAAAGTTTGATTTTTAGAACTGTTGCAGATATCTTTGAGAGATAATTAAGTATAAATTTAAACCAGAATATCACATACGTCTCGAATTCGAAATTTAAGGAAACAAATCTTAAATATTTTGAGCAAGGAGACCACTTTACTTACTTTGTTTACCTTGGCTCTCGTATCCAAGAACCCCGGTTGGAGCGTCCCAATTAAGGCTCTTGACATAACCTCTTAGGCGCTAGTACTTACCTTGAACATCGACGTTAGTTTCGCTGGACATCGGGAGACTTGAGAGCTACATTCATCTGCAACCGACCTCCAATCGGAGACTCTAAAAGATGAATTGGAGATTCTTCTTACAAAAAGCTTCTTAATAACATTTGACTCGATTGGCATGGCTTAAGTTTAGTATTGTTTCCTTGGTGTGTTGTACTGTATGCATGTATATATTTCTGCAAAAGAAAATATTAAATTATTCAATCAATTGAGATACGTATCTTAACCTAATCAAATTTTGATCAATATTGAAATATTCATAACGGAACGCAGCATTACAATTCGATGTTATTCCAAGTCTGATTATAATGTTTTTGGATTTTTGTTTAAACTTACGGACAAATCAGTGTTGTCGGCTCTGTTTTCCTGTTTGACCGGTGATTTCAAAACTGGGAGCTCTTCATTCATTCTACTCCATATTTCCCATCATTCCCTTTATTAGAGGCGTATTGAAACATACCGATTTTCTTGGTTTAATTCAATCAATTTCATATAATTTACTAGCTGAAGATTATCATTCATTCCAAACCCGTTCGTGCGTAAGAATGCAGGATATTGTCCAAACCAAATAGAGCAAGCCAGTCTTCATACTCTTTCGAGATTCATCAAGATCTTTACTTTGGAAATCTTTCTGATTGCTAATACTTGTCAGCATTTTTGTTCTGATTCTTCATTATCTGTTATCGAAAATCTGGCTTTCATCGTTCTAATATCACATCTGATTCCAAGAAACCGCGGTGATTGTACCGCCCTCATTTGATATCAGTAAGATAAGCTGCATTTTGTTTTGCATCCTACTCCTCGGGATTTCCGTTGTCTGTTTGATTAACTTGTAGTATTTATTTAAAACCAGTTTTCATGTTATACTGTATTATAATAATTCCAAAGAAAAGTAGCGTCAGGAAAGGCAGGTTAAGCTTTTTTGGGCGCTTCAACCTAAAATGCTGATGCTGGTTTTTTCCTTTGCAAGAACAATGTCTTGTCACCCAATGATTGCTATATTCTGGCAGAAATTCTAGGAAAATTCGGAACTTGAATACTGTTAAGAAATAACTTTCTAAATCTTTTGTCAATTAAATTTAGAGTTAAAAATTCTATCGAATATGAAAAACTTTTGTTTTATGTTATTCTCAACTGTATTATATAATAATTATTATTTTTGTTTACTGCGACAATGTATATGGATTTGTATGATATATTTTTTTATTTTGTCGTTAGGTGGCTTTCTGCCACAGGGCATCAATAAATATTATTATTATAAGTCATGTGCTACAGATGGGCAAGGTCATGTGTGACCGTTTGGATTCCAACTAGCAAAACAATAATTGCAATGTAGTATACCTTGGAAGTAATGGAGGATCTGATAAGAGTAGCAATATATTTCTTACTTCCATTTCAATTCCACTTTAATACCTGAAAGCAATGCCATTCGAAAAGAAGTTTGAAGTAATTTTTACTTTTAAGAATGGACCGGGATATGTTAGATATCTGATATTAAATAAGATTTTTTTACCTTTCATTCATTCTCGTTCCCGATATTTTTACGTAGATGAAAACTAACAAAAATATGGCGATACTTGCAGAATTGCTACAAACTCTTACAAGCAAATGTACTGCTTAATGCAAGGCTATCCATAAACGAAGGGGACAAGGAATAGATAGGTCGACACCTGAGAAATAGAACTAAAAGTAATAGGCGGTGAAGAGAGTAGGAATGTGAGGGGGAAAAAGAAGATATGTACGTATGGATTGGAAATCATTTCATTGAACAGATTTGCGTAGAAATCTCGAAGGTAGGTCAGAAAATGGGCACCAATCGAGAGCTTCAAATAATTTTTATTCATGGCCCTGTCAAAAATTCTCTCATACTTTCTTTTACCAATTATTCAAATGAAAACAAAGTAAGATTTCAATTTCTATTTTTATTTCATTTTGTTCTATCAATCACTTTTTCATATGACATATTAAAAATTACACATTTTTATTAGTGGTTATGTAATGTTTTCATAAGCGTTTTATTTTGCGAATGACTTAGTAATTATAAAGATAATTACGTGGTCATTCGCACGTTGATTGTGCAGAGTAACACGTTCAAGTTTTTTATACATAGTCAAGAGTCGAGATTCATATTCACATAGTTCATCACCTTTTACAATACACTATTATCGATACTTGTGCATTATGGGTAAACGCTTGCATGCAAATACCCACCAACTTATATATATCCACACAATGTTTGAAGTGGAATGGGTAATAAGGATCATGTGATGGCAAACTTCGGAATGTAATTGGGTAAACTCAAAAGTTGAGGGATTGATGTGAGATCGTCTTGAGATGGAATGACGTACCTGAAGCACTCTGTTACATTTACATCAGCGGAGAAGGGAGAACAATTTCTACCATCAGCGACAGAGGACCGAACAAGACTTGGAGACAAGATATAGTCCACAACTTGAGTGCTCGTGTTTGGAAGAGCAAGGATCGTGATCTTTTCCTCCCTAATCTCAGTGCTGATCCTCGAAATTTTGGAAGTGTTCGAAGAGAGAATGCGTTGGTATCTCAAAACTTTGCTGGAGAAAGATGCGGGAATGTCCAGATGACCATGAAGAAGTATTTGATGAAGTTTTGGATCTTCGAAGAAAAGATTCACACCTGTGCGTTACCTCTCAACACCAAGGCTGGGTAATGGACTATACCACTCAAAATTATTCTGGATTACGGCTGCCATAAACGTTTGAGTGAACGCACTAACCTTTCAATGAAGTTGAACAGAGTGAACGAAAGAAAACGCGATGAACGTGTTACGTATCAACCGTAAAAGAAACAAGACGATCGAAATGAAATCCGAAAGTATTCCAAAGAGAACGTCGTTTCACGGCCAAACAAAGGTACATTTATCCGGAAAAAGTGTTCCTTGACGACACCGTTAGAATCTAAAACGATAATTTACGATACCAAAATAGGTTTTGTATTACACTTTGGGTTACAAAACATATAGTTTATATCGAGCTTCAAATGGACCACACTAGGGTGAATATAGTCGCTTTAGAAAAATATTTACAAAAGATTATTTTTTCCCCCTTCCGAGATGGGGAAAAAACGCTTTTCCGTTCGACCAGCTCTCGCCCCTTTTCCCGCGCTTGTGTATAATCATTCACGGCGTACGACTCATTTGTTTTTTTAACTTTAAAATGATTGCCCGAAGTTAAATGCATTGACGAAAAAATCACATCTTTTTCGATCCGATTGTCACTAACCGGAGCACCGTTTTCATTGAACACATCGATGATTGAAGGAGAGTCGAAGGAAGCCGACAAACACTACGCCATGGTTACAGATAATATCATACGATTTTTCGCTACAGTTTTAAGACACCGAAGGCTTTCATTTAAATTGCCCTGAGGAGAGACACCAATGGAGAAGTAAGTGTTCGGGGCGCCTCGCAAGACGTCCTAAGAATAAACACAGATACACGCACGAATCTATGACGGCGAAAGTAGAGGACGGAACATCTATCGAAGGGGAAAGGAAGGTTGCCACCGCGCGGTATGTCGATTCCCTCAGAGATCTGGAATGTCCTCTGCCAATGAATCTCGTTTGTCCGCCAATTCTCTCTCACGTACTCTTTCGGTTCAATTCGTTTACATTCAAAACGGTGCAGTTCATCACCGAAGTATTTTTGTTGCAGAATAATTCACCCTTGGTTACCAGCTTGTTGACGATTTAACGTTGAAACAGTAAATGTTTGCGTATTTTCTAATTCTAAATTCTATTTTCCGTATTATTCTCTTTTGCGCATTTTCCGCAAGAAATAACAGCTCCAATTCAGAATAATTTTACACTCATCAACTCCTTTTTAAGCGTATTATATTTGATAAAATTGTTTTAGTGATGATTGAGTGTTCTGACAGCATATTAGACACGATACAGCAGTCAATTTGAACGCGTGCACGAAAAAATAAAGGTCGAATTTTAGAAAAAATTATATTCGATATATATATCTCCGCACAAAGTGAATTTTGTTCCATTCGAATGTAACGTTATGGCATAATTTTTGGTCAAATCTTCCAGGCAAGACACACCTCAACAAACTAACTCGTAGTTTTATGAAAAATGAGGAACCCATCTGGATAAACCTCCGATACAGCCGAAAGAGAATAGCCAAAGAAAGAAGTTCCATTCGCAGTTGGGAGTACAAATTGAACAATGCTACAGTCTCCTTTTGTATACGGTGATATTCATCTTGAAGATTTACAGTTCATATGTACAAATAAGACGCAGTCGTCTTAAAGCCTCGTGGGACTTTCGATTCTTGAGCATTGTGGAAATCATTCTGCTTGTATATTTCACGTATGAGAGAACAATTGAAGCAGTGAACGCCCCAGGGATGTGATACGAATAAGAAATTGGAACCTACGATCCATACGCCCATTCCCATCAACTGAAAAAAGTCCATACGAAGCTCGTAATGTTTACACTTTGAACTGACGCAGCAACGAAAAACCAGGAACAGGTCTGCAGCAGAGCCTTGCCATGACTACAGAGACATCAGTTAACATTTCTGAGAACACTCAAATAAACCTTTCGTGAAAAATGGCCATGAGAATGGATCCTTCGACTGAAATTTAAGTAATTCAGAGAAGTAGGAACTTGTATGCATGCCAGTAGAAGAGCGTGACCGTGAATTCCATCGAGGAGAAGATAGCATTGGCAGAGACGTGCCAAACGTCAGTACTCCGCCCTGTGGGTGACAACCTCTGGGGAGAAAGGGTTCTTCAGGGAAAAATTACGCTACGCATTTCCGCATTTCAACACAGACGATTACTCCGGAGGCGCCATTAGGAGCTCTTGGGGATGTCGGACCTCGCGGTGGCCGATGAGCCCCGGAAGCACAGCGACGAGAGGAGGCGCGTGAGCAGCCCTCTTGCCCTCGAGTGCCACGGCAGCGGCCCTCCTGCACCGCCCAGAAATGGCCCGCGCCCCGTCTTCGGGACCTCGCCTGCAAGAAAAATGCTCGTTCATGTAATAGAGCTTCGGCGGATACATGGATGGGTGATGACGGAACTTAATTTAGTTTAAAAATATATCTATAATCGTATATATCTGGTCCTCCTAAGCCAGAAACAGTCCGTCGTAAGATCATAATAACTCAATATATTTCTTACCATTACTTAAATATTTATTCTACAAATTCGAAGGACAATTGTTTCTAATTTAATTTAGTAAAAGATACAACCTCTGAAAGTCATGAAAACGTACTTTACGTTCATCTCTTATGGAAACGTATTATGGGCTCCTGGGTTCGAACCCGGGCCTTTACAGAGATGAGAATAGTTTTCCTGGGGGTTTCAGCATCGTAGAAACACAATGTAGTTTGTTTCAGATCTACAAGTCAAGCCGTATCTGAGATAGATAGGGGGACGGACAGACATTTGCTTTTTATATATATGATGGAGTGATTAGATTTATTCTGCCCTTGGAAAACTCATGCCTCCAAGCTTTTTTGATATTTAGGCTAGTTGATAAAAATGTTAATTACTTACTCAAACAATAAAAATTATATGTTCCTACAAAATCTTGACGAATTTAATGTGGGATTGAGACAGAGAAATGTAGTTTTCTTCAAGTAAAATCATGCGTTGGAGCTGTAACTTAGTGGAACTCCATTACTGAAATAGAAAACAATATATTTGTACAAGTTCCATGAATTATCAATTTGTGCGACATGTTTCAACTCACAGAGTCATTATAAGGCACCATGCCAGGTGCACCACCATGCTGGATGATGACTCTGAGCAGTTGAAGCATTTCGCACAAATTAATATTTCATGGAACTTGTACAAAGTTATAGTTTTCCATACCTATCTTTCGTTACTTTTGGCTCATTGACAGTCTTGTTTCTTGAATGTGATGATATCAAAACTAAACTACTGATGTATGCGTGATGCTGAATAATAGAATGATAATATTATGCATTCATTAGGTTTCTCCAAACTGAATGTTTTGAAAAGTGTTACTCACCGAGTCATAGAGCTGCACTCGCGAGGATTTCTCCATTCAAATCATTCTGACTCTATAAGAAAAGCAAAGGAAAACTACCAAACTCCTCATCTTGACCAATAAGCCTCATCCCTTCTCCCAAGCTATTGATAGCTGTCGATGGAGGGAATGATGATCCAACTAGCCTTTGCGTTGACCATACAGGCATTACTAAATAGTAAAAAAGCTATTCCTCAAGAAGTTTGTGTAAAGTAAAAATTTACTAGTTTTAAAAAGAGATAGTTTTGTTTTTCCTTGTGTTTTCATAACGTAAAATGTATAAATGCAGCATATGTGTCCATCTATTTGGTGTAATCGAATCATTTTTGTACCCTTGGTTATTGCCTTCACTCCAGGATTTGTGCCCCTAAAACTTAGCCCATTATTCTTCGTAACTGTATGCTCTACTTCATAAAGTAAATGAAAAATCCTAAATTGTTCCCTAAATGAACGTTACAATAGTAATTTGTCAAAGTCACTGAATATTACGACAATACAGATCGTACCGGTGAACAATGAATAAATTTTCTCCTCTCCTACATGAACTCGCTCACATCTTTGGTACAGTAAAATTATTATTAGTAATTTCAAGCATTCAAATTATTTTCTGTTCTCAAATTATCTTCGTGACATTCACGTGGAACTGGATAAATTCGCTCGCATACGACGCCAGTAAAGCTTATCAATTTATAATTGCCAGGATCCGAGCACGAACTTCCTTCGTATCAGCAACAGAATTCTCCTATCCTAAGTTTAATCTCCTCTATTTAAAGGCACAAGAAGCATTAACCTTCAATATCGATCCAGTCTCAATTTCAACACGTCTCCCGCCTTCTCCAGAGGACCCTCGTGATTTATGCCGTTTAATATTCCTTACTTCATTTCGGAAATCCCTTCCGCTTGCATTTGAAGATTATTGAGCGCGCCCAATGTAAGGGATATTAAATGCGTTGGCTTCATTTTTGGAGCTGAAGATAAGAACTTCCCGAAAGATATGTTCACAATAAGCCTATCGGAAAAACGAGACACGTAATATTTAACAGGTATAGCATAAGAAAGGAGAAAGATCGCCAACGATGGGTTATTTTTCAGAAAAATCAATGCCTTTGATCCGGATTCCTCAGATTATTTTCCCCCCCTATTATTCTATTCTAGGGGGCTATTCACCACCTTTAAGTTTTTCGTATTTCTTCAAATTATTAATCGTTTTGCATACTTATTATTTATATCTCTGGATGGCGATAAAATTACTTCTGGCGCTTCCATCTACATCTACATAAATGCCCTACAAGCCTCCTTTGGCGTGTGGCAGGGGGTGTAAACATCAAGCGTTGGAGTTACCTCTTTAATTTATTGTCATCGCGTATCGTTCGCGGAAAGAATGAGTCCCTAAAACGACTTTTCTTCGCATTTATTTCTCTTGTTTTACTCTCATCGTCGGATCCGCCGAATTAGTATAATCAGGAGATTGCATAACACCGATTACGTCTTCCGCAAAAGAACTTCAAAAGGTTAAGTTCCAAGAATATTTTCAATGCCTAAAAAAAAAAACGGGGAGATATATTGCGGTCATAATCGGACAAACGACTTTAAAGGCGAGAGAAAGTTAATCTTACAGCAAAATCTGAAAGTGGCCTTTATGAGGATTTGATCGAAATGCAAATGTGAAAACCCAAGGTGTTATTTGAGGAGTGTCGGAGAGGATTAAGATGTTAATTATATCAGTCCAACTGTTGTAACTGTTTATTTTTTAATTGATCGCAATTTTAGTTATCGGGTACCCTAGTATGATTCGTATAATATAACAAGACTGAGACAAAAAGTAAATGAAGGATAAACTTTTCTCTATCCTGTACCAAAAGACAAATGAAAAACATCATATTCGTCAGATATATCACCAGAATCCTCTTTCATTTGTGTGACAAACATACACAGCATGGAATTCATTTCAGGAAATGCATCAGATTAAAAATGCGAAAAAATGTGTTCGTTCTTTAACGAACGTTATAAATTTAAGTCGTATCCTTAGGAAATAGAATCACTTTTAATCAATTATTTGAATTAATGAAAGAAATAATGGAGCGGAAATAGACAAAGATCCGTCTACTGGTTGAAAATCAGGCTTACTATTCCAAAAATAAGATTTTATTATCCAACGCTGTTATAAATACTCTGTAAGACTGAGCAGTTGCCCGACTTTCACATAAAAGAGGTTGAAGCCCATTAACTTCGCACTGAATGAACAATTAATCTTTAAGTGTGTACTAAACGGAAATAATCGAGACAACAACCTCCACATTTACATTCATTAGCATTTATGGTAGATGAACTGATCAATGTTTACGTTTAACTCTGAACAATGACGGAGGGGTAAATTTTCGACAAGTTAAGGCGCGTGACAGATATTCCACAAAATAAAACTGAAATGTGAGAAACCTTGAGGAGATAAAGAATTTCGCGGTGGTGTTAAAATGGGTCAGGAGCTTTTCGAAAAAGTCCTGGCGGACAAGGATTATCCTCTCACCGTTAATGACACTTTTCCTCCTCTTGGATTTGGATGACACACTCCCTCTGCCCACGTGTACAGAAAGGCCCAAGCTCCCACCTCTTGACATTTAAATGATGGTTGACTTAGAGTTGAAGTATTAGAGGCACAATGGAAACATGAAGCATGGTTTTGCGAAACTTTAGAGTGCACAAAGCGTACAAATGACGAATGGAAATGTGTGCCATTTATACGAATTTCTTGAGGGGTTTATCGGATAATATTTTACTTTTGTTATAATAAGCTGTTATACATAAGCAGGTACCAGAAAAGATTTAAATGAATTACTGAAGAGTTAACATCAATAACTATGTATCGATCTTGAATGAAGAGGTGTTTCACGAGTTTTAAGAGAAAAAAATTAAATCAGGCATTCATCAAGAAAATCACAGGCAAGAGGTCATGAAGCTCTTCATTTCATAAAAAAATCGGTTAATACTAGCTTATAAAATGAACTATGAACTTGCGCAGTTGTTCGGGCAGAATTTATTTTCACATCATTAAGCTCTGAAAGTATTCATTAACTGTTGAAAGCAAGGCTAAACTGTTTTAGGGATTAAGACTGCATGAATTATTCACACAATAACTAACTGGAATATGTTAAGCTAATTCAATAAGAATTTAAAATTTATTATAGAACATATATAGGGTACAGCATACAGTGGATCTGATGTCTAATTGAAATCAACGATATACTTGAATATTTCGCTTTATAATTGGAGGAAAAAATTGTTTAGATATCTATGGAGAAGTATGCTTTGGTGCTGAAAAAGGAAGGTAATATTTCCACAGTAAAATCTGATTCTGTCATGGTAAGGCAAGCCCAACAAATCTTCGCAATGAGAAAATTAAACAAAGACAAGGAATAGGGGGGTATAAAATAGGGGTAAGTGACTTTCTGATCAGTAGTCGTAAATAAAACTATTGAAAGTATGGAGCATTAAAAGCTTTCGTTTTGGGTGTAATGGGCATTCCATTCGGATACTGTCAGCGATGAGAAATCTCTCACAAAACTTAAAACCACAGACAAAACTGAAAATTCGCGAAAATAACGTTTTTAGATTACATATCGCTTACAACTTGCTTATTAGTTACTATATAAATCAATTGCCTTGGTAACTTGGTATCGTCCTACTGTGCATTCAAAAAACATTTTAATGACTCGAAAAATAACACATTTCCATTGTTACCAAATATTAACCATTTTTAGATTTTTAGATTTAGTTTCATATCCCGCAAGCCGCCAGTGGCGCATGGCAGGGGATGCATCAACACCAAAGACCTANAATGCGTTGCGAAAAATGGCAACTAGATCTTAATGTAAATAAATGCTCTGTAGTAAATTTCTTCGAGAGGAAACAATTGCGTTAGAATCACCCGTGAAAAATTAAAGGAACGACTTTAAACGTAGTCGACTCAGCTGTATATCTTGAAATGACCCTTACCAATAACTGGAGCACACATATTCGAAAAATAAAGCAACTAAAAAGCTCGGTTTTATAAAGCGTATTGTAGGTAGATGGGAGTAAACCGGAATAACAATGTCTTCCACTTCATCTAAAAATTCTGAATCGATGAATTCGTCGAAAAGCTTCCGTCGATAATCTGATCTTTTCACTTGCAGCGAATTCCACCCGAGGGATTTTATCATAGCCGTAACGCTACTGTCGAATATGAAGTTTCCAGTGACGAAACGAGCTTCTCTGCGTTGGACCATTTCTAAATCTGAAACTAACCCTACTTCATGTGGATCCCAATCCCATTCACACGGGCCACTCGGGAAATACCTAAAATTTTTGCGAAAAAGTTGGAATTACAGCAAATTAGTATACATTTGGGTCAAGTAAATGGAGCTACAAATATGGTGATAAGTCATTAAAAATTCAAGCATATCCTCCGTTCTTCGAAAGAAAAATTGGAGATTTCTACGTAGATTTAAAAATTTCGAGGTCCTTGAATGTAATCAGAATATGACAAGATTAAAATAACAGTAAGAAAAGAATGTTATCTAAAGCGAAAACGAGTCTTGATCAGTAACGATGACAATCCATTTACAAGGAGATGGCTTATGTTTATCAGGAGGTATGAATTTCTTTCCTCTCGAACTCTCCTGAATATCGGAGACACCTTAAGTGTTATCACAATTAAACATAGGCGAATCAGTGAATCTATAACTTTGGTTGGGAAAACAGAACTTTGGCTATGGGAATGC
This sequence comes from Ladona fulva, assembly GCA_000376725.2. Classification (NCBI taxonomy): domain Eukaryota; kingdom Metazoa; phylum Arthropoda; class Insecta; order Odonata; family Libellulidae; genus Ladona; species Ladona fulva. The sequence goes on from KZ308272.1 coordinate 995,148, forward strand.
ATGGGACCCTGCCGATAAGTGTTGTATTCGAGAATTAGAAAAGGCGCGGCAAAAGGCGATACGTTATGTGAAGAATTGCTACGATAAATCAGTGAGCGCCACCCATATGCTTCATGATGCAAGATGGGACTCTTTAAAAGTTAGAAGATTTCAACAAAGGACCAATTTACTGGATAAATTTAGAGAAAGCACTTTCAGAGATGACGTAGAAGATATAATGCGTTCACCATGTTACTTTGACCGTTCCGATACTGCGAGAAAGATCAGGGAAATAGATGCCAGAACCAATCGATTCAAGAACTCATTTTTTCCGCGAACGATGCGCGAAAGTAATCGATTAGCAAAATAGAGTCATGGTGCATGCGCCCCCTGCCACACGCCGAAAGGCGGCTTGCAGGGTACTTGTATAGACATAGACATAGGAATGGGAAGGAAATATTTCACACTATGTAAATTTTCTGCCATTTAGGAGTATTCTATGCAGTGTTCCAGCTTTTCCAGTCAGTAAATAAGATTTTTGGAGGAATCAAATCTGGTCCCTGGCTATTACATCAGTCGCATGCCAGGTCGCCTTTACTCGGAGTTCTAATGTCGTAAGAAAAACTATTAGTTCATCGAATACAATCGAAGATTTCAACTGCAGTTTTCAGCTACCATACTGACTGCAAAAACTGAAACCTCCCTGTTCATTCATGTGCCCTGTTATCCTTCTATCTTTCACCATTTCCTTTCATCTCTTTAAACGCCTACCTTTGAATTATCCACCAATAATTTTTGCCCTTGTATTCCCCATCTTTTCTATTACTTCCTCCCTTCAATTAATTTCTTCGTTCACCAATTCCCTCTCAATACCTGACCCAAACACTTCCACTGCCTCCGTTCTATCTCTTCAATAGAAATCCTTTACTCTCCCACCAATTTCAACGCTAACTCGTTTATTTTTCTATCGATCCAACTTCTACTTTGCCGAACCTACATCACAAAGGCCTCCAACCTCTTAACGTTCTTCTCCTTTCTTGAGGTAAAATTTCCACCCGCATCTACTATAACATTCCAGGCTAAGGATTTCAGGGTCCTCGAAAAGGATACTTGGCTCGTCAGTTCCTTTCGCTTCAAGTAAGCTAGCTTGACCACTGTCTCTCTTATAAAGAAATACTTGATCTTCGTTTATTTTCAGGGGTGTCCAGGAAGCAGATATATTTCTCCCAGAAGTACTATGTTTCTATCCTCGATTCTGAGTGGAATGAATATGTAGTGGTTGAAATATATTCCAAATGGAATGCTTAATTTGAAAATTACTATAAAAAATTTCTAGCCAATCTAATTATCATAACAATCGATTTGAAATTTGTTATTAATATTAGATAGCCCATCTCAATACATCAGGTGTGTAGCCAGAAATTCCTTAAGGGGGGACCCAATTATTTTTACCGGCAGATTGCTCTCTCTGTTCACAAATTTCTCGCCACTCATTCCTCGTCCTACTGAAAAGCGGACCAAAGGGTCCCGGTCCAAATGAAACCACTCGGCTTTGCATTTATATAGGCAGATGCTAAACCACATTTCTCTCAGAAAAGTTCAGTAAATGTCAGTCGAAGTTTTTGATGTCTGACCTCCAACTGCAATTATTTCTTTTGTATTTGATAAAATCCAAGGTATAATCTATGTTTTGCACCTCAAATAAATTCAATTTTTATTAAAATACAGATATTTATATCCTCGGGTAAATCACGCCGTTCTAATATTCAGAGTAAATGAGGAGAGACGTCAAAGATTGGAATTAATGAGTTCTACTCAAGGCGTGCGGGCATTTTGTGACCCTCAACAGGAATGAATTCAACTGGATAACTCTAAATTTCGTCCGTGACATTGAAAAAAATCAATGCTTATGGAATTATAAGCTGAACTGTCCGAGGAGAGAAGGTACGATAACCAACAGACCGAGTTTAGCCTATGGAAATCAATAGTTTGCGGCAAAATATAACTCGGTAATATGTATATAGAGAAATATCAAGTGACGAAGACAGCGCTTCACTCTCAATCGATTTAGTTCATATACAAATGCGTTGCGAAAAATGGCAACTAGATCTTAATGTAAATAAATGCTCTGTAGTAAATTTCTTCGAGAGGAAACAATTGCGTTAGAATCACCCGTACAAAATTAAAGGAACGACTTTAAACGTAGTCGACTCAGCTGTATATCTTGGAATGACCCTTACCAATAACTGGAGCACACATATTCGAAAAATAAAGCAACTAAAAAGCTCGGTTTTATAAAGCGTATTGTAGGTAGATGCGATGAAAAGGTTAAAGAGCGATGTTATTTCATTTTAGATTTTTAGATTTGTTAAAAAGTGCTACGATAGAAAAGTAAGGGTTACACAAATACTCTCAGACGCAGGTTGGGAATCCTTGAAAGAAAGGAGATTAGAAGCTAGGCTGCGATTGTTAGATAAATTAAGAGGAAGTATGTACATTTTCGGAAGACGTAATTGGTATTAAGCAACCCCCGTGCTAATTAAACTACTACGGCCGATCCGACAATGAGCGAAAAATAAGAGAAATAGATTCGACGACAAGTCGTTTTAGGGACTCATTCTTTCCGCGAACCATACGCGATAGCAATAAATTAAAGAGGTAACTCGAACGCTTGGTGTTTACACCCCCTGTCACACGCCCAAAGGCAGCTTGCAGGGTATTTATGTAGATAAAGATGAAAATATTCCGGGAAATATCGTACACTCTCAATGTAAGCGCGAGATATGTAATCGGCCATGTACATACACTTTTTCGAGTTTTATCGAAGGAGATTAAAGATCACAGCGTTTAATCTAAATCACCCTATTTTAAACAGAAAAGTACGCTCCACGATTTTTATAATAAAAATTATAATTTTCATAGGCAGAATTCACACTCTTATAAAAAGTAATATTTATATGAGTTCATACAGAGAAAAAAACATTAGTACAATGTAAGATTAAAAAGAATATTAAAATAATCACATATACGATATTATTGAGCTATACTATAATTTATGTAATAACTAGTAAACGCCCCCGTCAAGCATGACGGGACTTAATTTAGTTTAAAAATATATCTATTATCGTATATACCTGGTTCTCCTAATCACAAAAAGGTTCTGCGGTAAGATCATAATAACTCAATATATTTCTTAC